>PVHX01002401.1:139486-169722 GCA_004024805.1 Geosciurus inauris | reverse complement strand
GAATTCTTGGAAATATGGCCATTTGCAGAGGGGAGAAGGTTATGCCCTTTTCCTCGTTTTTCTAAAGAAAGAAATCTTTACTTCCTATCTTGGAAATGCAGTCTTCAAATACTGTTTTCCTGTCCCCAGGTGCTGACTCAGGGATGGTGTCACAAAGACCTAAGCCAGTTTACCTACTGGTAAACTTGGTTCTTGACTTCGGCAGATTATCTATAAAAAAGCCCCTGGAGAACTAGTATGGCAGACCAATTGACTCAGAACATGTGCAACCCTTTGGCCAGCACTGACTGAGTGCCTACTGTTTGTAAAGCCTATTGTGCATCCCAGTAAAAGGCTAAAGGTAATCAAATATGACTATTACTTTCTGATTATTCTCAAGCAGCTTACAATGCAGTAAGGAAGACAGGAAATAAGCATAATTTGCCCAATTCAAGGCATACAATTAGCAGGACTTTGATGTTATAACAAAAGCTAAGCAAATTAATTAATTAATATAAATAAATTGAATGCAATTCAACAGCAGGTGTCACTTTGATCCCTTTAAGAGGTGTGACCTGCCACACAAAATGATCTATGGAACACAGAATTTTGTCAACTCAAAGGAGGTACTAAAGTTTAGAAGTGGTTGTGGTTTCTCAGAAAGGGAAAGTTTAAAAGTGAAATTCTCAGAAAGGATTTCCTGAGGATGTAAAAGATATGTTGGAAGGAAGGTGAAAAAAGAAAAATGTCACCTGGTATGTAGTGTGGTCATACTGCCTTGAGAGAGCTGGCTGGTCACTTTTCAATAAATCAGTTGGAAAACACAACATTATTAAAAATTAAACTATGTAAAATTACAATGAAATAAGCATTTCAAAAACAAAGGCTGTAGTCGGGCATGGTGGCTCACGCCTGTAATCCCAGCACGTTGGGAGGCTGAGACAGGAGAATCGTGAGTTCAAAGCCAGCCTCAGCAACAGTGAGGCACTAAGCAACTCAGTGAGACCCTGTCTCTACATAAAACACAAAATTGGGCTGGGGATGTGGCTCAGTGGTCGAGTGCCCCTGAGTTCAATCCCCAGTACTAAAAAAATTTAAAAATGAAAAAAACTAAGGCTGTAAATCCTCAAAATAAGTCACTTGCTAATTGTTTTTCTATATGTTTACATTCAGTGCTATTGGAGTTATTTATGTTGTTCTATCTGCCTGGTGGAAACACTCATGGTGGTTACTGAGCATCTCTTTCCCTTGTTCTGCATCCAGTGACATCACATTGACAGCCTGAAGTCAGCCATGGTGGCAGTATTTACACCCCAGGAAATGGCAAATGTGACAAAACAGAGCTTTTCTTTTTCCAGAGGCGGAAGCAAGAAACCAATTGTCAAACATTTACTAGCACACCTGCACTACTGGTATTGACAATGCAACCAAACCAACCTTTGATCTATAGGCAACCATGTCCCCTGAGAGGGAATTCCCAACTTTGTAAGATCTTTAGTGTGAAAATTTAGTTTTCTGCCTTAACCATGGCAAGGATTAGCCAAACCATTCCTTTATTAATATTTTTGTGTTAAATTCAGATATAGGTTTTCCTTAATATTTATTGTAAAAATTTTTGAACATGCAGCCAATTGAAGGAATTTTATAAAGAGTACCTGTATACTCACACTCATATTCTACCATGAAACTTTACCTGGTATCAGTACATTTCACCTTCCATTCACCCCTCATATACAGATTTTTTAATTACTTGCCAATGTAGTAGATATTACCACTTCAAGAATATGATATATTAGAGGATCTAATTAATTAGTATTGTTCTGATATGAAACATGCCAATAAGTACTTGATTTTACACTTTAAGTCAGAAACAACAAAAACTATTGATATATTTAGGAAAATTTAAGACTCACCATTAACCTTGATGTATTCAAGTACTTCAGAAAAAGAGAAAAACAGCAAAAGCAAATATGGCCAAATGTTAACACATTTTGAATCTAGAAGTGGATATCTTATTTTTCTTGAACGAGGGTTATTTAAGAGTTAAGAAAGATTTGCTTGTTATAGTCAATATTTAAAATATTTAAAGCATTTCATATGTACAAATGCAGTTAAAAAGTTAGAGCACTTAAATAACTAGTGTATGTGTCAACAAAAATAAAAGATCTCCTTAAAAGTCAAATGAAATATTACATTTAAAAGAAAAACAAGTAGCCAGAGCAGAGAAGCCACTGTAATAGACAACAAAAACAACTGTTGACAGATAGACTATTTACAGCCCTAGGCACAGAACAAAGAGAAGCCCAGGAAGGGAAGGAATTTTTTCTGTAGAGGACTCAAGGAAGACATTCTTAGAAGAAATGTAATAAGTCAGTGCCAAGTGCCTAATGAGTTGTAGGACATGGATTAATCACTCCATATCCATTGCCCCATCAAGCCTCACAACCACACTGCTTGAGTTGGTGTCCCCCAAAGGCCTCTGTGTTAAAGGGGTGGCTACCAGATTTTATGGTATTATTGGGAGGTGGTGGAACCTTTAAGAGGTGGAGCCTAATGAGAGGAAGTTAGGTCATTGGGGCTGTGCCCTTGAAGGGGATATTAGGACCCCAGTCCCCACTCCTGTCTCTCTCACTTTGCTTCCTGGCTGCCATGAGGTAAGCAGTTTCTTCCACCATGTGTTCCTGCCATGATGTGTTGTACCACCATGGACCCAAAAGCAATGAAGCCAAATGACATGGACTGAAACTATGAGTCAAAACAAATCTTTCCTCTTTATAAGTTCATCACCTCAGGTGTTTGTTATAGGAACAGAAAGCTGACAGTTATGGTTTAGATAGGAGGTATCCCTCAAGAGCTCATGCATGAGACAATGCAAGAAGGTTTAGAGATGAAATGATTGGGTAATGACAACCTTAACCCAATCAGTGAATGAATCCCTTGATAAGGTAATTGAGAGCAGGTAGAATGTGGCTTTCTCTCTCTCTCTTTCTCTCTCTCTCTCTCTGTCCTTCCTAGTGTGATATCTTGAGCCACTTTTCTCCACCATACTCTTCCACCATGATGTTCAGCTTCACCTTGAGCCCCAGAATGGAGCTGGCTATCTGTGGACTGAGACCTCTGAAACTGTGAGCCCCCCAAATACACTTACCATCCTCTAAAATTGTTCATGTCAGCTCTTTTGGTCACAGAAGTGAAAAAAACTGACTAAAACGCTGATTGACACTCAAGCCATGCAAAGAGGGCATTGTCAGCCCCATCTTACGCATTCCTGGAGGGAGGCTAAGAGGCTCAGGTCACACAGTGTTTCTAGAACTGAACTCTTTGCCTTCCCCTTTCCCCAAATTTTAAACTATTAAAATACCTGTAGCATTTGATGGGAGAATATTAACATGACTTTTAAAACTTACAGAATTTCAAACTCCAATTAAATGATGAAAAAAGTCACAACCTAAGGGATAGGGGAGGAGAGTGCTTTGCAGGCTCAAATTTGGATAAAGAATTAGGTAGGGAAACATCTAGAATGCAGGAGAGATCAAAGGCAAGGCCTCTCTCTTCCTGTGACTTCCATCTCAATGAGGGGCATTTCAAATCCCCTCATATATCCAAGTCACACACCCAAGATCTCAGGGCCCCTGACTCATCCTCCCACCCCCAGCACCTGTTCCTATTGTCTCTCTCCTTAGAAAGCTGTAAACCCGTGCTCTCTCCTTCCCAAGCCGCTGTGTTCTCCTCACATCCAGGCTGTTACTGAGATGGCTCCCACCTGTTCCTGCCTCCAGCCTCCAGCCTGACCCCAGTCCTAACCTCTCTCCAACTTGCCAGAGTGATCCTAACACCTGTTCTGAATTATATCCTTTCTCCACTCAAACTTGAAAAGTCCTAAATCCTCTGAAGGGCACAGGAGGCCTTCATCATCTCACCTCCCCTGAGGTCTCCACCTCTACCTCTACCTCCTCTTCCTCCTCAAGTCCTACCTCACCCACACGGGAGCACTCAAAGTTGCCTCTTTGAAGGAGACATTTCAACTGACACCTACCTGAATGATGAGGAGGAGCCAGCCACAGTAGAGCTGGGGAAGTTGTTCCAAGTACAGGGAAGAGCAAATGCAAAGGCCAGGACCAACCCTGGAAAGCCCACTTCACCCAGGATTTCACATCACACTGGTAGTGGAAACCCATCTGCTCTTTGACCCTGGCTATGTGTTTTTCCTTCTGTCAAGCATGTTCTTGTTTTCATCCTTCCTACAGCCATCTCTTTGTCACCCTTCAGGACTCAGCTTGGGCAGCCTTCCTTGCACCTAATCTATGTCTGTGTCCCCCTCTTCTGTATGCCTGGGCATCCCATTCTTCTGTGCCAACAGTTATCACACTGCCTCTACCCTGCCTAAGAGTCTAAGATCTTTGAAATCAATATTTGCATTTCAGTCACTGTTTATTCCCAGTGCCTACTGCAAGACCCTAGCACACAGTGGGCTTTCAATGAATGTTTGTGTCCTGTTTGAAAGAAACAAGAATGTGGCCCAATCATCAAGGAGAGAAATAATAATAAATGCTGGCAAGGATGTGGGAAGAATCTTTTCCTCAATTATACACTGTTGGTAGGAGTACAAACTAGGACAACCACTTTGGAAAGCATTATGGAGATTCCTCAAAAGCCTAGGAATGGAACCTCTACATGCCCCAGCTATTCTGCTCTTTGGTATTTTTCCAAAAGAACTGAAATCAGCATACTATTCTATAGTGATACATGCATGCCAGTATTTATAGCAGCACAATTCACAATAGACAAGTTATGATAACAGCCAAGGTGTCTGTCAATAGATGAATGGAAAAAGAAAATGTGGCATATATTATACACAGTGGAGTTCTACTCAGCCATTATGAAGAGTGGAATCATGTTGTTTGCTGGTAAATGGATGGAACTGGAGAACATCAGGCTAAATGAAATAAGCCAGACTCAGAAAGTCAAGGGTCAAATGTTTTCTCTCATATGCAGAAGCTAGACAGAAATAAGGAATTTAAAAAGGGAGATCTTATAACAAGGGAAGGAAGAACAGTAATACAGAGGCAGGGGACAGAGGGAGAGGGAGGAAAGGAGGGAAAGGAAATGAACTGCAGCATGGGACTGACCAAGTTATGCTAAGTGCATGTAAGAATATGTCACAATAAATCCCACTTAGATGTGTCAAGTATAAAGCACTAATTTTAGAAAATAAATACATAGAAAAAAGACTAGTTGAGTAGAGAAAGGGAAACAAGGAGGAGAGATAACAGGGAAAGAGGAATTACTGGGTATGAAATGGAACAAATCATGCTATGTGCATATATGGATATGTCACATGAGTCCCAATATTATGTATAAATATAATGCACTAATAATTTATTTTTTTGGTACTGGGGATTGAACTCAGGGGTACTCGACCACTGAGCTACATCCCCAGCCCTATTTTGTGTTTTATGTAGAGACAGGGTCTCACTGAGTTGCTTAGCACCTCGCTGTTGCTGAGGCTGGCTTTGAACTCGTGATTCTCTTGTCTCAGCCTCCCAAAGTGCTGGGATTACAGGTGTGCGCCACTGCACCCGGCTGCATGAATAATTTTTTTTTAAAAATGTAACCCGAAATGTCTTCTTCCTCTCTTCCTTGCTGCTCCCTTGCACTTGGACTTGAAGGAAGGTGGACAGGATTTGGACCAACAGGAGATCTTTAGGGAGAAAGGCAGAAGCCCAACAAGAAAGTAGAGAAGGTCTGTGCCTGAGGGGACTCTAGAATAGGATCCTGCAAAGAAAGTACACACAGAGAAGTCTGAAGCTTGGATTTGTTTTTTCATCCAGCTTTTACTGAGCTGCCAGGATGATTTGCTAAGCAGTTACTACTCTGGATCCTGGTGACAGAGCAGTAACTCCTACTTAGAGCTTGCTGACTTCATGTCAGATTTTCTCCTAAGAAAGTTATGTCTCTTAACTTTCTAAATCCTCACAACCATTGCCCACGGCAAATACAGTTGCCATGGGATGGGCAAGGGAGCAAAGGCACAGAAAGGTGAAGTGACTGGTGCCAGGTTCACAGACTAAAGTGAAGCCCAGAAGTGAAGTGCCCGGCTATGCAGTTAGCGGGGCCTGGGCTGTAGCGGGGCCTGGGCTGTCTGACCCCAGGCCCTGCTACTACTGGATCTGCATTCTGATGAGAGGACTAGATAACAAATAAGCAAACACACGAGAATTTCAGGGAATGACCAATGCAATGTAGGAACTACATCAGCGGTGTGGCAGAAATGTATTTCAGTGGTAGAATACTTGCCTGGCATGTGGAAGGGCCTGGGTTCAACCCCCAGCGCACATGCACACGCGCACACGCACACACACACACACTCACACACACACAATGGCAGAAAGTGACTACAGAAGATCTGGATTGGGTGGCCATCGAAGACTCCTTCCTAAAGGAGAGAACTGAACTAAATCCTGAATGATGAGAAGGAGCCAAATGCAGGGGAGCTGGGGAAGACAATCCAAGCACAGAGAAGAGCAAGTGCAAAGACCAGGACTTTCCTTGGTATTTCACATCTCACCTTATTAATGGAAGAAACGCCATAGCGGGTGCCATCTTGCAGGGTTGTGGACCTTCCCTAGCCAGGTTTGAGTAAGACAACCTATATAGAAAGGCTCTCTTGTTGGCCCCTATAGCTGGGTGCCCTGGAGGAGGGTGGGTTGAGCCCTGGACACCTTATCACCAAGCTGGGCAGACTCACGTTTTGTTTGAAGCTGTGGTTCTCGGAGCATTCGGAGTCATCTTGCCAAATATCTGTGGCGTTCACTATGGTCTGCCAAGTTCCCTGAGCCAAGCAGTGTCTGTAGGCTCTTCCTGAACTCTCTGAAAGTAAACAAAGCTCTAGAGGAAAGGTCAGAACACACAGCCCATTCCCTGAGCATGCTGGAAGGCCCTTATCCTGGACACAAAGCTGTGGAAAATCCCAGGGAAAGGGATTTTTCATTTCCCCCTTTGGGGGCTCATTAGCATCCTTACTGTTTATTTGGGATAGAAAGAAAAACATGAAAGCCTGTAGATTTCGTAACAAACTATGATCCACTAATGTCTGCCGTGTTTACCCCAAGTCTCTGGAGTTAGAACAGTCCTTGGTGACTCAGAGATATGATAACCCCTGTAAGGTACAGCCCAGCTGGAAGACGCTGACCTGGGCTCCTGCACTTGCTCAGTGGTGTGTCTCTTCCTGGTACCCAAGAAGAGTAAGCAATACGCATGAGGCAGACAGACCTGGAGCTGAAGCCTGATGTGTCACCTAATGAATGGATGTCCTGTGCCCAGCTCTCCCTCTCTGAGCCTGCAGGTTTCTTCATCAAGAACCGGAACACTTATGGTGCCACCCTCTGTATTTGGAAGGAGGATTAAATGAGTGCGTGTGCAGATTATGGGCAAATTGCTCTGTCCACACTCAGTGCTGCTGTGACTTAGTCACATCTACCTCAAGAGCACCTCCTGAAGTTACACCTACCTGGAGGACCAGGATCTGAACTTGCAAATGAGAAGTGGAAATTTGATGGAATTTCCTAGACCAGACTCTGCATGTCACAGACCAGCAGTAGTTATTTTCTGCATTTAATCATTGGGTACCTACATAATTCATCCACCTGCTCAGGCAACAGTTTTGCTGAGGTATCTAAGTGACATCTCAAACAATAAGCCCCAAACCAAGTTCTTCATCATCTTGCCAAATCCTGATCTCCCTACATATTTTCTCACCTTGCTGGATGGCAAACCTAGCCTGCCAATCCTCTGTCTCCAAGCCTTAGAGCCATCCTTGCCTTCTGTCTCTCATAGCCTTCACCTGCTCCATTAGCTAATCATCTCTACTTTCAAATGTATCCAGAATCTGACCTCTACCTCCTTCCCTCCTGATTGGAACCATCATTTCCCTTGGAGAGATGTCTCCTCTGACTGCCCTACCCCTCATATCTATGGATGGCCCCACAATCAATGACCTGGATAAGATGTCCATTACATCATACCAATATGTACTTAGTGCCTTCCAAGAACTTGAGAACACATCAGAATCCCTTTAGGGCTTCCAGAAAGCCTTGTAAGACCTGGCCCACAGAGAGCTCTGCCCTAACTTCTTATTGCTTCTCTTCCCCTTTCACTCCAGCCACGTTTGCCTCCTCTTCTTTTTGAAACAGACCACGCACGCTGTCCTCCGAGGGTTTGGCACCTGAACACACTTCTGCTATTGGCTAAAACCTTTACTTCCTTTAAGTCTTCACTGAGACATCACCTTGTCATTGAAGCCTTCCCTGACCACCCAACTTATAGTCACCACCCACTCCTCCCACCCCATGCGCCCATTCATTCCCCATGCTCAGGCTTATGTAAAATATATCACATCTGTACTTACCAATGATGCTCACTGATATTTTTGTCTGTCTCTCTTGCTAAAACATGAGTCCCACAGGAGAGGAACTTTATTCTGTTCTGATCACTAGTATATCCCAGGTGTTTATAAATAATGCCTGGCACACAATAGGTGCTGAATAAATATTTGTTGGATGAGTACATGACAATAGTTCCCTTTGACACCTGTGTTCTTCGTGCCAATCGTAATACTCTATGCTGAGGATGCTAGGATGAATCCAGCAAACTCAAAATCTAGGCTGGAGAGTGCAAATAAAAAATGCCACACACTATTATGAATTCTGGCAGAGACTGCACAGGTTGAGAAGAAGCCTCAGAAAAGCAGAGGGCCAATTGCATTGTGGAGAGAAGCTGGAAGAATTTTCAGGAAAGATGAAAGATTCAAGGTGAGAATTGAAGTTAAATTTATTTATGTGGGCAGAACATTTGAGCAAAGGCACTGGGTGCCAACCGCTGGGAATTGTTTGGCTGGAATGGCAGGAAAATGGCAGGGAAGAGGGGGAGAATGCTAGACAGATCAGCAGGGCCAGGCTGCAACAAATGTTGGTGTTGTGAAGGGAACCAACAAAACCTCCTGATTGACATTTTTTAAATCTTTGGGTAGTGTGGTTGGAAGGGTCAGATCTGAGGTGGGGGACAAGGAGGCCAAGAAGCAGCACAGACGATGCTGCTAAGCCCCCCATCCCAAGGCACCAGCAGTGGAGCATGGGAGGGCGGGGACCCAGAGGACCAGCTACCATGGAGACCATTCCTGAGCTGGAGAATTATTTTCCTCTTCTCTGTTTTCTACTTCTCTCTCTCTCCCTCACTTTCTACACCATCTGATAACACGTCTCGACCATTCTGCCTCCAACATGTTTCTTTAATCTTTCCCCTTTTCTCACAACTTCTCACATCTGCCCGAATCCAAACCATTCTCTCTTTTCTTTTCTCCCCCCCACCCTTTGGTAATGAGGATTAAACTCAGGGGCACTGGACCACTGAGCCACATCCCCAGCCCTATTTTGTGCTTTTTTTAATTTTTATTTTTATTTTTGGTACTGGAGATTGAACTCAGGGGCACTTGACCACTGAGCCACATCCCCAGCCCTATTTTGTGTTTTTTTTTTAATTATTATTATTATTTTTGGATACTGGAGATTGAACTCAGGGGTACTCTAGCCCTGAGCCACATCCCAGCCCTATGTTGTGTTTTACGTAGAGACAGGGTCTCGCTGAGTTGCTTAGCTCCTTGCCGTGGCTGAGGCTGGCTTTGAACTCACGATTCTCCTTTCTCAGCCTCCCTAAGTGCTGGGGTTACAGGCGTGCACCACCACGCCCGGCTCCCCTTCTCTCTTTCTCTAGACCACTGCAACAGCTTCCAGGGGCACCTCCCTGACCCCCTCCACTCCTCAGTCCAGCAGCTACCTGCTATCCATGTCCTCCCTAACTACAGATCCGTACGTCCTTCTCATGCCTTATCACTTCTGGGGCTCCACCTAATCCTCCCCTACACAGGGAAGTTTAAAACCCCTCCTGAAATACACGATTTCTTTCACATTCAGTCCCCAGCCTCACTGATCAGTCGTAGATGCCAATAAACCCTATATCCATCATCTCATTCTCTTCTTTCTCAAATCATAAAGCTCATTCCTTTACCCTTAAAGAATTCTTCTGTATCCCTTTACGTTTGTAGTAGTTCTTCTCTGAACCCTTTCATTATCTTCACATTCCTGTTTCACTTTAGGAAACCATTTGGTTTCTAAAGATTTAATGAGAAAAATACTTTAGGAATCTACTTGGATTCTGAAGACTTAAATGAGCAGGAGAGTCACTTCCCATGTTTTGCAAATTGCACTTGCCTTAGTCCACTCCAGAAGCCCAGAACCCACTGTTTAAAAAGAGCCTTTAACTCAATTTTCTTGTAAACTTGGAGTTTGGATCCCTGTTTTATCCTAAAGTGGACTGGACCTGTAGATTTAGTTTTGGGGAAGGAACAGATGAACAGATGGTAGAGCTGGGAGGTGACGATCATTCCATGTACCACTGAGAAGTGTGTGGACATTTGGGTCCTGAAAGATGTGACAGAATCCAAGGGCCTCAATCTTTGACTTGGCTTTAGCTCCACTTACAGAGCACCTGCTAGGTGGCCAATGGGTATTCCTTCTCATTTATTCCTCAAAATAATCTTAAAAGTTAGGTATTCTTTGCTTCACTTTACAGACAAGGGAACCACAGTTCAAAGGGCTCCAGGAACTTGTCAAATCTCAGAGCATAAAACAGAGAGATTGAGTCTAACTTCAAGCCCTGCATCACTGAGTTCTTTCCACTTTACCAAGCTGTCTCTCATGGGAACTGTCTGCCTAGGCCATCCAGACCCCTCTGTCTAGCCAGTTCTCTAGTACCTTCTCTCACAGCCTTCCTAAAAAACTCACATCCTCATGCCTCCTGGGTTGATTTCAACTGGATTTCATCAGAGAACAGCTCTATAAAATATGTCACTAACTCTCCCACTCAGAAGTGCATCTTTCTTCTAAACTCTGTATATGTGTGTGTGTGTACATGTGTATGCACATGCACACTCACTAGAGGCCCCAAAATATTGAAACCAAAAAGTACATTGACGTGATTATCTACTGAGTTGAAATTAAATACCAGATGCTTTATCTTACCTTTTCAGAAACTCATTCTCACCTTCTTTTACCTAGAGCTTCATAATTGCTTATATTACTAGTTTTAGTTGTCCTTATATTTGTCGATGATCTTTCGTCATAGGTAACAGAATTCTAACCAGTAATTGCTTCCAGAATAAAACAACCAAGACGTTGGGCTTCTCAGGCAGGATGGTCTCCTAAGTAATATTCATTTCCTTTAAATAGGATTGGAGTCAGCTACATGGTTAAGTTCTCCACTCAGATCTCATGAGACCTGAAAGCGCCAATTCAGTGGTACTTCCTTAGGAAGCTATGCAAGGGAAGGTTTAAGTCCTTTCCTCCCATATAACCAGCCAAAAGCTGCATGGGTATGAGCTTCCCAGTCTTTCTCCCCTGCCTCTGCCTCCTCTCCATGACACTGACCATTCTTAACCCTGAGCACAGTAGATTCTGCGGGAGCCAGGTCTGGATTCTGCAATTTATGAAGTCAAGAGAGCTACTGTATAAATGGAACTCCCAAGAATAGAAGAATTTCAGGAGACAAGAAGAGAAGAAGAATGATATATTTACCAAAAGCTTAGAAGGACACCTTTGGGGGGGGGTGCTTAGGAAAAGAAGCTGGTTGAAGGGACTAGCCTTGAAAGAAACTATCAGAAATTAGTAAGTAAGCCTTATTACCTTCATTCCACCAAGGTAGGTATGAAGGGCAGGGAACAGAGACATTTCCAGGAGAAGAATGAGGCCAGCACACATACCGATCAAAGGTTCCATTACAAAATATGCCTATGGAGAGAAGAGCGGCCAGGATGAACATCAATATTTGAGCGCAGGGCCTCTAAGTGAAGCCATAGGAATCTGGTGTAACCGTTTAATAAACCTTCATGGGCCTCCCTCTTTCTAGACATGTAAACGATGAAGAATGATTTGAGGAGCAAAGGAGTGCTGAATGCAGCCCCAAACATTGTGTCTTTATCTACCCAGCTTAACCCCAGTCAGTTAATGCAATGTTCATGTCATGCTGATTTTGCTTTATTTTACATGAACCAAACACTTACTGAAACTCAGGGTCAGAAGGACACTTGGAGGTTCAGCCAATGCCTTATGTTCCATAATTAATTTGACCAAATAATTGTCAAACCTTCACCAATTAGATCCCAGAACATACCTATGATGAAATGTGCAAAATAAAAAGCCAACGTAAGGGCATCTGTGGAATCTAGGTTCCTGATCATATATACATAATATAACACAAATTCAATCTATAACAGTTCAGTCAACAAATTTTATTCATGTCTGAAGACTAGGCAGTAAGTGTGGCAGATGGCTTTTATCCAAGAGGGCTATATCCATACATATTCCATCTCATGATATTTGGCAGTGAGAAGGGGGTCTATATTCACTCCCCTTGGGCCTGGGTAGAACTTTGTAACTGTCTCATCCAATTGAGCATGGCAGAAGTGATGTTGTGTGACTTATGAAGCCAGATCATACAAAGTGGTGTGGCCTCTGGTCAGGCTAGTCCTTAGGAACACTGCTGTAAGGAAGCCCAGTCCATGTGGTCAGGTCATGCAGATGGGCCACTAGTTGCCACTTGACTTTCAGCTGAGAGCCAGCATCAGCCAACGGACATGGGAGGAGGCTCTGGGTGATCATGGCTCCCAGCTTTTGAGTCTTTCAGCTGAGCCCCAGACATTGCAGCTCAGAAACCAGTCAGGCCCACTGTGTCCTGTCTGCATTCCTGATCCACAGGAACTGTGAGAGACAAATGATTATCATTATTTTAAGCCACTAAGCTTTGGAGCAACTTGTTACACAGCCACAAATAACTAATACATGCGCTTACCAGAAGGTTTCTTGAGCAAGTCTTTCAGACACTTTTCCTTATACTGAGCCCATTTCTGAGTTGTCTCCTCAAGGAGAGATCCTGTAGCCTGAGCAGACAAAAACAAGGTCACCCCCAGTTAGCTGCAAGCTCAGACGTGGTCCTGTTATCTTACACCACAATTGTCAAACCTTCCTGCTGAAGTGCCCATAGCCTGCAGCAATAGAAACAATTTCTTTGGCATCTTTATTCTATCTTAAAACACATGTGAAATTTACATTCACTCTGTAATCTAATCATGTTGATTTTGAAAAAATAATGACCTTTTTCTTCAAAATTTTTGAGGTTGACATTTCAATGTTATGCATTTTTCCTAAGCTTTCACACCCTCCTACAAAAATGGTTCTATGCTCCTTATACTATGTAGAACCCAAAGAGAGTAGTATTGCACCAACAGGGGCTCAGTAACAAATTTGAGAAAGGCCAGCACCATCCAGGTGCCTGTGGGTCTGGGGTCAAGGCTACTGAGTTGGCAGATGCTATGCTACTGCATTGAGGCCTTGGGTTTTTGTTTGTTTGTTTGTTTGTTTGTTTTTTCCTCCTTCTTTCCTTCCTTCCTTCCTTCCTTCCTTCCATAAAACCATAGGATCTTGGAAATACAACCCATGCATTCTGGACTTTTGGGATAATCACATTGTCTGGCAGCTTCTCATTTGTACCTGTACCACTTCTCTTGGTTTTAAAAAGAGCGCTTCTCTTGCATTCTTCATTCAGCTCCATCTTTTCTGAGCCCCATTGTGTGCTGGCCTTGTGTGAAGGAGGAATTGAAGGGTTACAAACATAAGCGTGTCTCTTGCCCTAAAAAGCACTTACAATCTGCTAAGGATAAAGCCATTAGGTAATGAGCTGGCATATAAGAAGAGCCAGTGCCATTCTACTCCATGTCCCCACAGCTCCTTCCCCACACAGCTGTCTTTGGCTGTGCGCTTCTGTCTCCTCTCACAAGGGGGCAAGGAGCGCAAGTGCTTTCTTGGACCAGGCAAAAAACACAAAAGATTGAGGTAGATCCAGTGCAACAATAGGGTGTGGAAGAAACTGGGGAGAAGCTCTGCCTAAAGGTATTCAAATTTAATTAAACACGTGCAGGTACAGTCAGCTCCTCCACCCAAAATCAGTCTGTGAGTCCAACGTGTGACCTGGTTCTGCCTCCTGAAAGCAGTCCTCTCCACCTTCTCCCTCCACTGTCCAGCATGGCCCCCCAACACCACAGCATTCGTGATCGGTTCTGTGAGTAGTTCCTTTGCAGTTTTCCACTTTCTGAAGAAGAGCCCATATAGTCTTCATTAGTTCATGATTCATGGTTAGTTCAGTTCATGGTTCCCTTACTGTCTCAGTAATTTTTCCAAGGCGCTCCTAGATCAGAAGACATACCTACTAAGTCCAATTTGCTAAGTAGATAGACCCAAGCAGTCCATAAATATTTATTTCTTAACATCTTAATGCCTGCTGGACATTGCACAACTTTGCAAACTTTAGAATCAGATTGCACACCACCACCTTCCTTTCCTTTCCCACACTTATTTTTGTTCTGTTCAGTACCTGCTTTTTATCATAGCACCTGAGGAAAACCCAGTTTTTCAAAGACACCATGTCATCGAAAGGATGAAAGTGTGACCTAATGTCAAAACCATGACTGCCTTGCGCTAGTAGTTTCACAACATCTGACAAATGACAGGTATGACCATGCTCTCCTCAAAAACTAAAATATCTTACAGTACCCTATGAGTTTACAGTGGTGCCCTGAGGCACCTTTAGCACACAGTTTGGGAACCAGAGGATTAGTCAATAAGTAGTAACAATGATGATACAATAATTGGCATTTATCCCTCAGTTTCAGTTTTTAATGAGCTTTGAATCTTTACTAATAACCAATCTCTTTTTCTCTTTCTCTTTCTCTCTCCCTTTCCCCACTCCCCTTCCTCTTTCTCTAGAGGTGACAAGTAAGTTTATTAACATACTATTTAAAGAAACAAACATCTTATGGGGACCATAACTGACTCATATAATTTTTTGAACAAATTCAGCAGATGAGTTAATAACAAAACCATAAATCCTGGAATTTGCAAAGTCATCAAAGTGAGCCCCTATCCTGCACAAAGCACTATTTACGTCCCAGAAACCTCACTGAAACCTGCTTAAGGAAGAGGCAATAAAATCAGTCACTGAACTAACATTCCCCTGTCCTCCTTCTCTTTGCCATGACTAATGGCCATGGCCCAAAGCAGAAAAATAAACGAAAGCTAAAAACTACTGAATTTGGTCAGTTATGGAAGCTGGACAGACTCAGGCTGTCTTCCCAGGTACTTGTCCTAAAGACATCCAAAACAAAGGAGGCACATCCAAGTTCAACCCCAGCTAAATTACCAAAGTAATGAGGAAAAGAGACACATGGGTGGATTTCTTTCTCATTGTAAAGTCCAGCTTGACTTGGCTGCCTCTTGCCCTTGTACAGGTCACCAACATCCATGACTAACTTGGCTGAGAAGGGATTAAGAAAGGGGAGGAGGGGCAGATCCCTTCCTATTGACTGTTTAAATAAATCTATTTTTCTTTGTTAGAGAAGGAATATGCTTCACCGTAGATACAGTAGAAATCACAGATAACCAAAGGGAAGAAGGTGAAATCATAATCTTATCACCCGGAAGTCACCATTGACTTCCACACCCTTCTTTGCCCATATGTGTATTTTACTTTTTTGTTCTTCTCTATTTTATTCTATTTTTTAATTTTAATTTTTTTTGTTGTAGATGGACACAATACCTTTATTTTATTTATTTAATTGTATGTGGTGCTGAGGATCAAACCCAGCGTCTCACACATGCTAGGCAAGTGTTCTACCACTGAGCCACAACCCCAGCCCCTTCTCTATTTTATTCTAATCAAAAAGGTTAGAATAAAATGTTTTGTGACCTTTTTATTTTTCACTTAAAAGACATATTGTGAATAGATCTTCATTCCAAGAAATACATCATAATCAAAACAGCCTTTAATAGTTACACATTATTCCATGAATGAATGTGATATAATTTAGTTTTTAAATCCTCCATCTAAGTTGTTTTCAGATGTTTGCTAATATAAGGGATGATGAGATAAACATCCTCATAGCTAAACATTTTGAGAGTGCATCTTTATTTTCTTAAAAGTTCTTCGAATTGGAATTTATGGGTCATGGAGAACACCCATTTTTAAAGTTTTTTGATAACATACTGTCGAACTGTTTATCCTCATCCAGAAGTGACTTTTTTTTTTTTTTTCAATTTAAAACTCTGCATACTGGCAATGTATAAAATCCACTCTTCCAAGAGTCTTCCTCCATAGTTTACATTTTTCGATGCCAAAACAACTCCTAAATAACATAAATGAGTGAGTGGGTGTGTGCAGAGCTAGCACTATTTCCTTGCTTGTATTTAGATACTAAACTATCCCTGAGAATTTCTCATTAACTGAATTTTATGAAGACTTCCTGCCAACAAACAAGCCAGGGTCATTTATATTCCAGGCAGGGAAAGCGTCTATGAGCAAACCCCATCATGAACTAACGTCTACACAAAGCCCTGTAAAATAAACATCTGGAGAAAGAGTACAAGGTTGGAGATGGAGAACCAAGAGGAGGCTCGTCAGAATCACAGACACACTGGAGGACAGACAGCGCCAAGAGCTCTGCACACATAGACTGGGCATTGGGGGGGAAGGGGACCCCTATAGCAGGCACATTATTGGTTATGGAAATACCAGAGCTAAAGGGCTAAGGTGTGGCTTCATCAGCATTTTAAGTCAGCCTGAGGCACTGCAGATTCTACTGTTGTTACATATAAATAGTCATATGTCAACATCTCCCAAGAGTGCTAGAGAAGACAAAACATAGGACTTCAACCCGCCGCCATCCCCAACCTGGGTAGACCAAGGGTTCCCCTGCTCATGAGCTACATGCTGGAAAGCACTGTTGGAACTTCTCTGAGGCTTATTCTCCCCAACTGTAAAATGGGTTCAGTAATATTACCCTTCCCAGAGGCTTGCTGTGGGCATTAAGCAAGATGGCATGTGGGGATCACTGCATGACAAGAAGTCAAATGTCGTAGCAGTGCTTGGCATGTGGTAGGCAGTCGGAACATGTGGTGAATAGAAGGTGAACAAAACAAGGGAACTAGCTGGACACATTCAGTTATCATATGAAATATTCTGAACATGGAAACAAGGTTGAGAATTCAACATCACCTCTCCCAACAAGGGCCCCGCCACTAACAATGGAAGCCCTGGAGCCAGATGCTGACCAGGGCCACCTGGCCCCAGGGATGTTCTGGTCACTCCGTGGAAGTCTACCAGCCATGGCAAGAATCCCACGGAACCAGAGGCTGGGCTCACACAAGCCATCGGGGCTCGAAGGGAGCCTGTGGGAGAATCTGGATGCAGGGAACTTCATAGGAGCTTCCTGCCTCTCTAGTCCTGGGTCAGCAGCACGAAAAAGCTGAACAAGAGAACCTGAGATTCAGCTCCACAGCCCTCACTCTGTGGGGTGAGGGGAAACTTCCCATTCTGAGGCTGAAACAGGGGCTAACCCTGTGCAAGGAACAGAGGAGGAAGAGCACCATTCCCTAGGCTGCCTAAGCTGCTTTCTTACTGTGGAACTGGGAGTTTCTTCCCATCATAGTCTTGTATTAAAAAAGGGGACCTTGGAAAGGGCAGGGGCAAAAGTCTGATCTCCTCAGACAAGAATAACGCAAGCTACCAGAAAACCCAACTATAGAGGGCAGTTAAATACATTATAATAGATCCTGAAAGCCTGCGACTATCCTGCCATGGTGGGTCTACATGTATCAACAGGAAATGTTGCTCAATCTCCCAGGACTTCATTTCCACATCTTTAAAACGGGATTAACAAGAGAACTTCACTCTCAGTGTTGCTGAGAACATGAAATGAGATAAGGGGTTGGGAGTGTGCCTGGCACCAAACTTAATGACAATTAGTGTGGTTTCTTATTAAAACCAGATTACAAAACAATACTTATAGTATGATCCTATGTTTATTGTTCTAATTGTATGTAAATGAATAGTAGAAAAATGTCCGGCAAGATAAGTTCCCAAATGTAAACAAGGGTGATTTCTGGCTGGTGGAATTTCAGTGATTTGTAGTTTATACTCTAGATAGTTTAGGTCTATTTTTTTTAACATTCCATATTTTTATATTTTAACATTCTATATTTTATCAATAGAAAGCAAGCAAGAAAGGAAAGGAAGGAGGGAAGGGAAAGAAAAATGAAGAAAGGAAAGCATAGCAAACTATCCATTAGATATAAACACCAAGAGTCCTAATGAAATCAATGAGGATGTAGGCAGCAACTTTAAATGCTAGTCACAGAGTTTATGCAACATGGGAAAATACTTATATTATGATGTAAATGGAAAGCCAGGATACAAAATATTTTATGCTTCCTCATTTCAGCTGTGTTAAAAAATGCATAGAAAAAGGATTTAAGGAAAATATTCCAAAATATGAACAGTGATTACCTCTGAATGCTAGGGTTATGATTGATCATTATTTTCTTGATACTGTTTTCTATTTTCTGAATTGCCTACAAGGGGCCTAAATTACCTCAATGATTACAAAATAATGTACAACCAATACTATTAATAAAGAATAAAGAACTTCTCTTACTTGCTTGATGAAAATCAGCAGCACCAGGGTGAGGAAGGGCCTCCCAGGGGCCCAGAGCAAGTGCTTCCCATGGGAAAGGAGAGAGCCAGTGCCCCCGGCAGCAGGGATGCTCATGGGCAGGGCCTGCACCCCAGGCGGAGTCCTCTCGCTGTTTCTCCCAGGTCCTGCCCGGCTCAGCTGGGGCCTCATCCTCCTGGCACACTTTCACAAGTGCGGACACATCCCTCCAACAGTCCAAGATGTACCACAGGCAGCCTCCTCCTGCATTCCTCCTTGTCCAGAGAGGAAGTGTTTGCACAAATCCTCTGCACGCCGCGCAGAGAGTGTCTGAACGGGTCTGGAGTGATCTACCAAATCTCCAAGTTTCTCATCCCCCTCCAACCCCCCCAAAGGCAGGGAGATTTTTCCCAGACCTTCCCCAAGTTGGCTGTGCTCCGTGAAACTTCCTCAGCAGGCCCAGAAGAAACAGCAAGGCGCTCCCTGGACTCCACCCTGAGGCTTCTGCTCCATGCACAGGGCCAGGAGGAGACAGGCTGGGGCTCAAGTGGCCAAGAAGCAGCTGGTGGGACAGGGTGACCTCTAGACACTCAGGAGACCAGCATCTTTGTAAAGCGAGTGGGTCTTGTTTGACAACACAGAGGCAGGGCCATCTCTGGCCCCTGATTATACCAGGAGAATGGGAGAGACAGTTGCCCAGCCCAAAATACAGCACCTCCTGACCCAGAGCCTGAAGCAAAAACACCCAATCAATGACTCAGGTTGTCTACAAAGCCTTGCAAAGCCTTGCATGGAGCAATCCAACCTTCAATCCTCTTGAATGCCAACTTGTTCTGAATACATTTTGTTCTTCTGAACACAATGTTGCTCAGCCCACCTGGCAGTTCCTTTTATGGAATGCAAGCTCATCACTTACTAACTAACATGTCTGCATCTTCTTACCCCAATTTACATTCACAAAGTCTTTCTATTCCTACTTTTCATTCTCCACTATCCTACTTCATTCATCCTCACAAGAGAGGTTAGGGTGCCTGCCCAAGGCCACACAGCAAGTAAAAGACAGAAGCAAGATAGTCAGGTCTTCTGATCAGAGTCATCTAACCACAGCTTCTTAGGAAGGTACCATTCCCCACCCTGCCCTCTCAGGGTGATCCCCTAGTCTTTAGTAGGCTAGTAGGCTTATCACCTCTTTAAAAGGGTCTACTTGGGCCCAGCACAGTGGCACACACATCTATTATCCCAGCAGCTCAGGAGGCTGAGGCAGGAGGATTGCAAATTCAAAGCCAGCCTCAGCAACTTAGCGAGGCCCTAAGCAACCTAGTAAGATCCTATGTCTAAATAAAATATAAAAAGGGCTGGGGATGTGGCTCAGTAGTTAAGCACCCCTGGGTTCAATCCCTAGCACCGGAAAAAATGTGGGGGTTTACTTGGCCCTTCTAATCCCACCTCTCCCTGACCAGCTCTCAGCATCTCTTTCCAACTTTTCCCAGCCTCACAAACTGGAGGCCCAGATGGAAGATATGCAGATGAGGTGACACATCAGGTCAGCGAGAGAAAGGAAGAACATGTTTCCATTTAGTTGTTCCTTCCTTCCTTCTTTCCGTCCTCCCTCCCTCCCTCCCTTCCTTCCTTCCTTCCTTCCCTCCTTTTTTCTGCATGCCTGCCTCCCTTTCATCCTCCTCCCTCCCTCCCTCCCTTTCCTTTTCTCTATTTAAGTCAAACCATCTTGGCTAACTTATCTGATGGAATGAATTCTGAACGTTGGGGAAAAAACAGGTGAACACAACTGAAATCTGTGAAACTCCACCTGGAAAGATTTTAAAACCTATTAGTACAATGTTCCATCCTAACAAAGAGCTCCAGCACGGACTCTTATGATGACATGAACTCTGGAATCCATGAGGTCCTCTCTTGGGTACAGCAGAGATCAGGATGAAGTGACAGGGGAGGAGGAAAGTCCCCAGGTGATGGGCTCAGATACATTGGTTATGGTTGTCAAGCTATTCTGTAACTGCACAGTAAGGATGACCCTCCAAGGCGCCTTCTGGTAAAGAAAGCTCCTGTTTCATGGGAATCATCTATCTCCTCTCTTTGAACCTTTTCTCAAAAACATTGTTTTTCCGAAAGGACAGGTCCCGCACTCCACTTCCCCTCTGGTTGGATGGATGCCATCTAGCGACAAAATGCTGTAAAGCTTCTTGCCACGAGAGGGCAGCAACCAGCATGCAAAACTCCCATGGCTTGACAGGCTTCAGAGAGCACTGGATGTGGTTCCTCAGGCTTTGCAGCAACCAAGAACAGACAGAGTGGGAGTAAGGCACATGTCACCGCCCTTTTCTCCTACCTGCCTCAGCAGGTAGATCCTTGGTTATATCTGAGGGTCTTCAGGGTCTAATGGTGTAATCAAGAACCTGCGTGTTGTGGATGCCACACAGAATCTTCTGCCCCCCTCCACTCTTTCCTGATCTCAGGCTTCTGACAGTTCTTGTAATAGCTTTTTACCTTTCCTAAAGTTTCTACTTGCCTTTTCTTTGCCATCCTCATGGATTTTTTGTTCAATTCCTCGGGCTTAAGAAAAAGGCAACAGATGCTCTGTATGCTCTGAGATGCTCTATTCTCTCCCCAATCCTATCCAGAGGAGGGCCCTTAAGGGTGATGCCCAGCCTCCCTACACACCTGCACTGGAAAGTTCTTGAAGGATTTTCAGCATCACTGCACCTGCCAGTAACACCTTTGGAGGGACATTAGTGATGGTGCTGAGGGCTCTGTCTGTCAGCATTTAAGACCCTAGGATGGTGAATTCTGTACCCAAGTGGAGTCCATGTCAACCTCCCCATTCTGCACACCCTTAGATCCTGAGGCAGCCTGCTTGTACCTCCCTTCTCAGAGTCCCTGCACAAGGCAGCTGTTCTCTGCATTCTCTTTATATAGGGCCAGGTAAGAAGCAGGCCTATGGAATCTTCAGGATTTCCTGTACTAGAATCCAAACTGAGGACCTTGCTCAATGCAAAAGGCAAGATGTAGCCGACTCATCCAAATGGACCCTGGACTTCAGTCAAAATCAGCACTCTTAGCTGGACACAATGGAACACAATTGTCATCCCAGCCACTCAGGAAGCTGAGACAGGAGGACCACAAGTTTGAGGCCAACCTGGGCAACTTAGTCTCAAAATAAAATTTGGAAAGGGCTGATGATGTAATTCGGTGGGGTAGTGCCTACCGAGCATGCACCCTGGATTCAAACCACAGCACCACAAAACAAACAAAAAACAGTGCTCTCCACAAGAACCAGTAGAGGCAATCCAAGTGTCCATCTATGGATAAATGGATTTTTTAAAATGTGATGTAATAAACGCAATGGAATATTATTCTGCTAAAAAGGTTTCTGATTCGGGGCTACAACATGATGAACCCTGAGGCATTATACATTATACTACATTGAAATAAGTTGGACACAAAAGGACAAATACTGTACAACTCACTTCATTGAGGTCCCTGAAGTAGTCAAATTTCTAGAGACAGAAAGGAGAACAGCGGGTGCAAGGGCCTGGGAAGCAAGGGAAGCAGGTATTTCAGTTTTGCAAGAAAAGTTCTGGACGTGGATAGTGGTGGTGCTCGCCCAATAGTGTGAGCATATTTAATGCTGTGGAACTGCCTGCTCAAAATGGTCAAGATGGCAAATTTTGTCATGTGATTTTTAAAATCAAGCACTGCCCTCCCGCACATCTCCAGCCCGGGGAGGGCTGAAAGTCCAACCCTGTGTCCCAGCTGTGTCTATTTGCGTGTAGCCCCCTCCCGCCACCGTGCTCACATGGACGCAGCACACGGAAGTGCACTCAGATTCCCCAGGGGACGAGAGGAGACTGTCAGGACGCCAGATGGCAGGGCTGAGGAGTGGGGACCATGATGAAGAGGGGAGGAACCGGCCCCACGGCTCAGCCTGCAGTCGAGCACCTCATTCAGTCATGGACAAGGCCAGGCGGCAGCGGGCACTGACCCTGCTCCCCATCTGCCTGGCCCTTGCCTTCTCCCTCACCGCCGTGAGCAGCAGCTACTGGTGTGAAGGGGCGCGGAAGGTCACAAAGCCACTGTGCCTAGACCAGCTGCACGGGATGAACTGCATTCACTTCAGACAGTCCAACAGCAGCTATGGCAGCAAGGACGAGAGCCAGGTGGTCCAGTACATTTGGGAAATAGGGGACGACAAATTCATCCAGCGCAGACTGCACGTGGGGCTCTGGCAATCCTGCGAGGAGAACCTCAACAGCACAGGTGAGCTCAGTCCGCAGCTTCTGTGGAGGCACAGGTGCAGGATGGTGGCCATAAGGGGGCGCTCTGGAGCCAGGTTACCTGGGTTTGAATCCTGGCTCTGCCACAGACTGTCTTATGCTTCCTTAAACAATCTCCTCTGACCCTCAGGTTTCCCATCTATAAAATGGGAATGGTGGCAGTACTTACCTCGGTAGAGTTATTGTAAAGGTTGAATGACGAGATTCACATAAAGTACTTGCAACAGTGCCTGACACCTTGTTAAGTGATAATTAAACATTAGCTTTTGCCCTTTGTCATTGTCACCCAGTCCCTGGAGGATCAAAAGTGGCCACAACAGACTCTAAACTGCATCCCTGATATTTCTCCTATACTTTTAAGGGGTCTTAGAACAGAAGGTTCTCTTCAAAAACATACTTGTACAGCCAGATGCAGTGGTGCATGCTGATAATCCCAGTGACTTTGAAGGCTGAGGCTGGAGGATCTCAACTTCAAGGCCAGCCGGAGCAACTGAGGGAGTCTCTCTCTCTCTCTCAGCAACTTAGCAAGACCCTGTCTCAAAATAAAAAGTAAAAAGGACTGGAGATGTAGCTCAGTAGTAAAGTGACTGGGGTTTAATCCCCAGTACTAAAAAACAAAACAAAACAGACTTTTACCATCATCGGAGCATCTCCCACTTCATCTACCAAACCATGACCCTTAACAAATTAAACACTTATCTCAGGTACTCCTTAAAATAACCCTGTGAGGTCTGTATTATTCCTCAGCATATCAACAAGGAAACTGAGGCTCAGAAAGCTTCAACTTGCACAGCTGTTAAGACTACTCTCTTGCCAACTAAGACTATTAGAAGGGCCTTCCAACTCCTCTCTTTGTAGGTAGTGCTATCTTTCTATAAAGCCATAAAAGTGTTAGCTCAGTGATCAACTCTGATGATGCTCCAATAATGTTAAAAGTCTGGGACAGTTTTGTTTGTTTTGGTACTGGGGATTGAACCCCCAGGGGCACTTCACCATAAAGGTCTTCTAGAAGAATAGCTCTACCTTTCCGGGCAGATGCAGAGGACTGTGACCCTACATCCTCAAGGACTCTTAAGACAATCCCATATTTTGAGGTTGGCAACTATGGAATAGAATTGCTTGGAAGCTTCTACTCCCTTTTCCAAGTCCCCATCTGAGAACTGCCTACTCCTATTTCCATTGCTATATATAATGGCCACACCAGTTATCAAATGTTGGTGTGAACCAAAATCACCCAGGTACCAAGACCTGGAGGTTCTAATTCAGTAGATCTAGGGTGGGCCTAGAAACTGGCATTCTTCTTTTCTAAAAAAGTTTTAACCAAAATTATATATTCACATAGATAAGAGATCAACTTATTTCAAAAGGCTTAAAAGAAAATCCAACAGTCTCTGATCTTTCCTCAATAACAGTCCTACCCTTCAGGAGAAACCACTTTTAACCTAGTTGTTTCATTTTAGATATTATTTAGTGACTTTCTGTTATAATAAAAAAATCTTAATTCTCTCATACCGCAACATCCCATATCCCTCTGCCATCTTCCTTCATAAAATAATATTACTATCCTTTTTAAATTGGTAAAGCAATAATTCATTTTAACTATAAAGATATATATTGTTTGTTCTACAATCATGAATGTTGTTATGATTACATTAATTGTTTACTTTTTTATTTTTTTGGCTTTTCCTGGAGTTTCTCATTGCTTTTCCTTTCCCTATTCTCATAGCATTAGTATTTTTATTCTACTCGACTCTTTCTTTTATCTAGTGGTATTGGTATTTCTCATAAGCTCCCCGGTGATTTTGACAATAAAATGGGAGAAGCAAGTTCCAAGACACTGAAAAGCCTACTAGCAAGAAAGGATTCAGCACAGTGCGGAGGAAATTCACTAACAATCATTACCAAATCCATCATAGGGGGATGCAAGTGGGGGATACAAAGGTAAGTGAGCCGAGAGCTAAGGACCCAGTGGGAGAGAACCAAGATCAGAATGAAACAAGGAAGAACATAGCAATGGTTACAAAGAAGGCTCACCTAAGCTAGGAAAATGGGAAGGAGAGAGAGGTTATTTATAGCTGTGGAAATGAGGAAAGCTTTGTAAAGGGGATGTCCTCTGTGTGCGTCTGTACGAGTGTAATTTGAACAGATGGAGACTGGAGGTGAGGTCATTCCAGGAAGACAGAGAGCAGTGACCCAAGGTCAGAAGCAGCAGAACTTAGGTACTGCACCAGAACAGGAGGCAAGGGAAAGAAGGAAGCCTTCTTACAGAAGAATGCGACTCACGTGGCTCTTCGGCATCTCCTGAGGCAGTATCTCTTCCCTGCAACAAAAAGTCAGTCACTCCAGTGCAGGGAACTCCATAGGACAATGTTCCCTAGAAAAAATCAAACTAAAGAAAATTGGTATGACATTGACATTACTAATTGTAATGTCAGGTGTAAGGGACGTCAGTAGAAGTTGAACTTGAGGACAGAGTTAGAAAATTAGACAGGTGAGAGCTGCTTCCTCAGGAACCAGGGAACTGGGAGGAAAAGCTCTGCATGGGCTGGACTTGAGGAAAGAGTGGAGCTGGACATTTAGGGAGGACTGGAAGCAGCTGTGTCACCTGGCCTCCTGCATATCATAAGGCATGTACTTCCCACTGTCACAGAAACACTAGGCAGGTGGAAGGTGTAAACTATCCTGAGATTTCAGCCGGGCACGGTGGCGCAAGCCTGTAATCCCAGTACTTAGGGAGGCTGAGACAGGAGAACCGCGAGTTCAAAGCCAGCCTCAGCAATGGCGAGGCGCTAAGCAACTCAGTGAGACCCTGTCTCAACATAAAACACAAAATAGGGCTGGGGATGTGGCTCAGTGGTCGAGTGCCCCTGAGTTCAATCTCCAGTACCAAAAAAACCAAAAAACAAAAAACAGCTATCCTGGGATTTCTGATAAAAAATTAACCAGCATGTGTGTGGAGTGACTCTTCTTAGCCTAAAACAAGAGCTAAAAGTATAGTTTAGAGACTTTGTGAGGCTCCTTCCTCTAGAGGAAGCCCCTGCAGCATTTCTGCCAACCACAGAGATTTCTCTCTCTCTCTTTCTCTCTTACACACACACACACACACACACACACACACACACACACACACCCTTCACTTGGATCACACCACTAAAGGGTTTTTCCTATATCATCAGAGACACACACTGATTTCCAAGGAGAGCTGCTGTTCTCAATGATTCATGTGCAACACCAAGTAGAAATAAGAGTGTATCTCTTGATCCCTTTTTGATTTATGTGTGACTATATTTTTGATGTCAGGACAGAACAAGCTCTAAACAAATGCCTCACTGTACATTGCTAAAGATTATCCCACAAAGGGCCGGGGGTGTACCTCAGTGACAGAGGGCTTACCTAGTGTGCACAAGACCTTAGGTTCAATCCCCAGTACTGGGAGAAAAAGAAAAAGAAAAAGATTACACCCCAGACATGCCTTTTAAGATGCTCTTTATTTAAAAAAGAATAAAAATAGATTTTGATAGACCAATTTGGAAAATATTACATTTTATATTTTCTTCTTGAAAATTCACAATAACCATTAGCATACCAAAATCTCTGAGAAGTCCCACAATAAAGAAACCTGTTTAATATGCAATATCCTAATGCTATCCAATATATAATCTTTATTTTACATATATTTTATATGTATGTACATATCTCTGTATATATATTTACATGGATTAATTAACATTTGGCAAGACTGGTGGAGCACACTTTGAGAAATGCTGACCTGTGACCACAGAGTCACTTTACAAATGGGAAAACTGAGTTCTAGAGGTACAAGGGACCCGTTGAAGATACTGACAGAGCTGGATGTGGAACTCAAATGTCTTAACTCTTTGTCCTGACTTTTCCTGCCCACCTCCCACCATGTACAAAGCTCAACTGGAGGGCAGCAGCTTTACTAAGTCTCAAGGAATAATTTTATGCCCATCAACCTAAAAATCCTCTGCTGACATTTGACACATTTCTTAGTATAAGAAGGTCATCAAGGTCTCTAAATATTTCCTTCACTTTATCAAGAAAGAAGAAAGATATCTTCCCTAGAACAGTTTTTACACCATCCCCCCCCCCAAAAAAAACATTGTTATCTCCAGGTTGTCCCTAAAGCAAAAAGGTTGGAATCAATTTTTTACTTAATAGAAAATAAATGGGGCTGGGGTTGTGGCTCAGTGGTAGAGCATTTGCCTAGCACATGTGAGGCACTGGGTTCGATCCTCAGCACCATATAAACATAAATAAATAAAATAAAGGTATTTAAAAAAACTAGTAAATACTTCAATTAACCACAAAATACCCTGGTTTATAAATGTGATTGTGACCCTTTAAAAAAAAGAAATAGATACTGAACATATTAGAGGATAAATAAAAAGCTATATATCAGAAGGTGCAAACTCAAATGCTTGTGTATAAGAGGAGGTAACAAAAATGGGTGAAAAAACTGAGATTGCCAATGACCTTGAGATTTCCTGCTTCTAGTACTTGTGAAACCAAGGCAGTCAGATCCTCTAATTTTTCAAAGGAAATAAGATATTCGACCTTTTTTTTTGTAAAATGGACCAATTTTAAAATCTCTTTAGAACCTTGCATGCGTCCAACAAAATATGTTTGCACCAGAGTGTAGCCTGGGGTCCCAGTTGGAAAATGCACTTTCCAAACACCTACTATTTTATTTAGTTTTTCCCAGGGTCTGAGAGATTTGGGGGCATAGGAAAAAAGGGGTTAGGACTGGAGGTAAGTGGAAAGGAATCCAATAGTGCTTTGGAGAGAAGGGCCAGGGTTGCTCAGTGGAGCTGGTAGTGAGGACTCCAGCCAGGGAAAGAGGCTCCTCAGCCCTAAACAAATCCAGAGTATCCCACCACCCCCGGTTCTGCTGTCTCATTGAGCCACACTGGGTGTTTTCCTTCAAAAAGAGTTCCCAGTCCCACCTGTCTAAAAGTTGACTCTCCCAGTGTTATGGTTTAGATATGAGGTGTTCCCCAAAAGCTCATGCATGAGACAATGCAAAAAGGTTTGGAGGTGAAATGATTGGGTTATGAGAGCCTTAATCCAATCAGTGCATTAATCCACTGATAGGGATTAACTGGGTGGTGATTGTAGCCAGGTAAGGTGTGGCTGGAGAAGGTAGGTAATTGGAGGCAAGCCTTTAGGATACATATTTTGTGAACTGAGTTTAGTCTCTCTCTGCTTCCTGGTACAATGTCCTGAGCCGTTTTCCTCTACCACACTCTTCCACCATGATGTTCTGCCTTGCCTAGAGCCCAAGAAGCCAGCCTTCTTTGGATTGAGACCTCTGAAACTGTGAGCCCCCAAATAAACTTTTTCTCCTCTAATTGTTCTTGTCAGGTGTCTTGGTCACACCAATGAAAAACTGACTGAAACACCCAGGAAACCCTTACCTAGAGCTATTTCAGGACTTCTTCTGCACAAGCCACCTCCAGGTGTTCTTCCTTTTCTCCCCAAAAATCTTTAAAGGGAGACCACATCTTTGTTTCCACATTCTAAAACGAGGATTTGAAATGAAAATTCCTGGTAGAGGCAATGCTTAGATGTTCTTCTCCTTGGGCAAGTCCTCTAACCAAGAAAATATGTTGATTTTAGATTGTGTGCTGACTACCAATCTCCAAAAGTTCCAAGAGAGGGGGAATCTATGCACCCCGGGTGGGATGGCAGAGTTCAGCTCCGAGGACATGGGCACCATCTCCTAGGGCTGGCTTGCTGTGCTGCTTGGCCGCCAAACACTGCCAAGCTATGTAACACCCATCTCTCTGGCTTCATGGGATTTATAAAGATTTTTCCTTTTAATCCTGCTGGCTTTATTCAAAAGGAACACCATTTCTGAGGATTCAAGTTAATCAAGGGGTCACTGTGGTCTGACTCTTCAGGCCCAAGCTGCACTCACCCTTCTAAGCTATTGTGAATTCCCTTAATCTGTGTGGTTGGCCTCCACCCACTCTGTGCCCTGCCCCTGGCTCAGCTCCTGGCCTTTTTACTCTTTTGAGAAGGCGACTCTCCTCAGAAGACAAGAGAGACCCTTACTCCTTGCTATGCTTTGGGCATGGTTTGAGTGTGTCCCCCAAAGCATAGAGGAATGTATTAGTCTGTTTTCTGTTGCTATAACAAAACACCTAAGGTATTTTGTGCTGGCAGCTTATTCCCCAGTGTGGTGGTATTGAGGCAGTAGAATCTTTAAGTGGTAGGGCCTGGTGAAGGGTCATAGGTCATTGGGAAAGCCACCCTTAGAAAAGATGAATGTATTTTTTGTGGGGCCCTAGTTAGTTCCTGGGAGAACAGGTTGTTATAAAAAGAACAAACCTTGCTTGAAATTCCTTGTGCTTCCTATCTTGCCATGTGTTTATTCTCTCCCTCTTTTACATACACTTCCACCATCGTGCTATCTGCCATGTTGTGATGTAGCCAGAAAGCTCTCCCTAGAGCTGAGCAGAAACTGGCACGGTGCTCTGGAAACCACAGAATAAAAAGCCAAATAAACCTCTTCTCTTTATAATGTACCCAACCTTATATATTTTCTCATAGCAACAGAAAACAGACTAATACATTCCTCCATGCATTAGGTAGAGAGATAGCAGGTAGTGATGTAGAAAAAGGTATTGAGTCTTAAATTGAAAGTAACCCCACTTTCAATTCCTGACTCTACCAACCTGTTTGAGTCTGGCCTCCAAATTGTAAAATAGCAATACTTGTTCAAAAATGTATAAGGTGATTTATAAAAATACTTTCACAACTTTCTTATTGGAGAACTTTTATTATACTAATTGTGCAGATGAAGAAAGCAAGGCTCAAAGAAGTCAGGAAACTTTTCCTGTGATTCTTTTTTTTTTTTTTTTTTAGTACTGAAGATTGAAACTCAGGGGCACTCGACCACTGAGCCACATCCCCAGCCCTATTTTGTGTTTTATGTAGAGACAGGGTCTCACTGAGTTGCTTAGTGCCTCGCCATTGCTGAGGCTGGCTTTGAACTCGCAATTCTCTCTCGGCCTCCCAAAGTGCTGGGATTACAGGCTTGCGCCATCGTGCCCAGCTTCATATGATTCTTGACTGTAGTAGAAGTAGGCAGAAGGGCCATGCCTCTTAGATTTAAATGCCACATGTTATCCATAGTCCATATTACTGCTCTTGATGCTGACCACACTCAAGGGGCTGTGGTTAGGATCTGATGAGGTGACATGAACAAAAAGTACTACATCAGCCCCAAAGAGCTCTGCCAAAGAGCAGGGTGTGAGTGTTGGGATTTCCCCAATGCTGTGGGGATCTCCCTGGTAGAATAGAGGGGACTCAGATGACTTTTTGGCACTGTGACCATGATACTTCAGAGGATG
>PVHX01002401.1:50415-139386 GCA_004024805.1 Geosciurus inauris | reverse complement strand
GTTCAAAGCCAGCCTCAGCAATGGCGAGGCTTCTAAGCAACTCAGTGAGACCCTGTCTCTACATAAAACACAAAATAGGGCTGGGGATGTGGCTCAGGGGTCGAGTGCCCCTGAGTTCAATCCCTGGTACCAAAAAAAAAAAAAAAAGAAAGAAAAAGAAAAGTGTCCAATTGCATTAATCCAAAGTTCACTTAATTGAAAAGTGGTAGAGGCCATTGTGGCTGCAGATGAACAAACAGTTCCCCGATTCAGTTGCTGGCAGCCTTATAAGAACAGTCTAGACGACTAGCCAGTTCTTTCTGCCATGTGAGGATACAGGCAAGGATACAGCCTGGAAGACAGCGTTCACCAGATCCTGATCATGGTGGCAAAGCATCCTGATCTCAGACTTCCAGCCTCAGAATGGAGAAATCAATTTCTGTCACTTCTAAGCCACCTGATCTATGGTAATGTGCTATAGCATCCTGGACCGACAAAGACCAGATGAGCCTGGTGAGGTAGAAGGTGAAAGCTAGGTTATGCTAAGGAAGCAAAAAAAAAAAAAAAAAAAGAGCTCTGTGGGAAATCAGGTTGATGGAGTCAGGACACAAAAGCCCAGAGGAGGAATTTCAGCTCCATGCCAGAGGAAATAATGAGCCATTGTGAGTTATAGGAATGTTATGTTTCAGGATTTTCTCCTTATAAAAGAAAAATAATTTTTCTGAGATCTAAAAATAATCCCCAAACTTCTCTTTGTTCCTGGAAACTTCCAGCAAAGGTAGTGGACATGATCCCTGCCCTCGGAATACTCAGAATCTAGGAATTAGCAATGGTTCCTGCTAACCATGTTTAAAAAAAAAAATAGAACTCATTTTGTTCTAATAAGGTTTCAGTGTATACTAACTCTGATAGCAGCTTCCCTGTATATTATTTAATTTAGTGTCCAAAGCAAGGTGACGATGGGGAGTATTGAATCTACTTTAGAGATAAGAAAGTCATTCTTTTGAAGAGTGATGATTTATGCCCCTTCACTTTCATAGCTTGCTCTGTTTTTAGTCAGACTGAAGCAGATCCTTGTGTCTCAGGCACCTTTCTTGTAGCCCCTGGGTTGCATGAACTTGGGGATGTAACAGGACAGCAGTGAGATACAGGGGCAGTTGAGGACTTAACAGGACAGCCTCTGCACATCTGAGTCTGATACGGATACTGCCTCTTCCTGTGTTGTCCTGTGCAATAATTTTCCCTCAGACACTCACCCCCAGACCAGAATTTGGTTTCATCTGCACACCAAGTAGATATCTGTGGATTTGGTGCTTTCTCAAAGGAACTACTACATATCTAAAGCAGCAACTCAAGCTTTTCCATCCAACATAGGCAACATGGCAGATGACACCCATGCAGAGCCCTTCTCCCCCAGAGCACATGAATGAGTCTGGTGGTAGGTCTGACAACACCCAGAACACACACACTAACTCCTCCCTTTCTTTTACAGTCGAGAAAGCATGCTAGCATACAAGCCTGGAACACCTACATATTAAGTCTTAGTAACATAAGGAGGCTGAGACAGGAGAATTGCGAGTTCAAAGCCAGCCTCAGCAATGGCAAGGCTCTAAGCAACTCAGCGGGACCCTGTCTCTACATAAAACACAAAATAGGGTTGGGGATGTATGTGGCTCAGTGGTCGATTGTCCCCAAGTTCAATCTCCAGTACAAAAAAAAAAAAAAAAGTCTTATTAACAGAGATGGTTCCAAATCTGCTCAAATTCACTTTTAAAAATCATTTACAATTTTGGTACTTTAACCAGAAAAAAAATCATTTGAGATTCATGTCATAGTGGATGCATTGTCCAAATGTCGGAACCCTTGTTCTTATTTGCAGGATCAATCTGGATTGATTAGGTTATGCTGCAATAACAAAAAATCCCTTAAAATTCCAGTGATTTAAATCAACACATTTATTTCTTGCTCACTGTATCTTTATTTTTCAGGTCAATAAGGGTATCTCCTCACTGTAGCCATTCAGAGACCCAGGCTGATAGAGACGTCATCTTGACCTGTTCTTCTATGATCACAGAGACAAAGGAACAAGAACCAGTGAACAACTCATTGGCTCTTAAAATTTCTGACCCATCTCATTACTGTTCACAGTTCATTGTTCAGAGAAAGGTCACATTATCAAACCTGAGTTCAATAGGATGACCTTAACACCACATGTTTATGAGCATAAAAGTAGTCTTCCATAGCACCTCTTTCTCATTCAAAATGAACCAAGGAGCTCCAAACACTATTTGCCCCTAAGTGTCACATTTAACCCTACTAATCACTGCCTTCTCTTTATGTTTTAGGTGAACGGTGTAGGAGTTTCCAGAGTGTAGTACCAACTGAAGAACAAGGTAAGTATCTTCTTACTCATGTTCTGCCCACCAGTAATCCTCACAATTTGAACAATTTTTGTTGTTCTATTAGATCTGGGAGAAAGATGAGACAGTAATTCACGGTTTTCTCATGAAATCAAATTCAAAATCCAAAACCACCCACCTCTTCACATGCCCCATAGCCCTGGAGTGCTGGCAAACATTAAACGATCAATTTTGCAGGGAAAGGGTATGCCCTGATTGGTAGCGTCTGCCACTTTCCCTGGTGTCAATATTCCCATCAGAGGAAGCTCTCCATGTAGGCTGAAGTGGAAAAGATGAGCTCTGGCATACCATTGCCTATAGCACTTTTTCTTCTCTATGTCAGTCATTCAACTTGTAATTGCTTTCTTAGTATTTATTCTCCCAGCTGAAAAAAAGATTTTGTGGAGACATAGAATGGATCACATGTGATTCATTCATTGATATGTCCTGTCACCTAACTTGCCTTATAGTAGGTCTTTCATAATCAATTTCCCTTCTTGTCTCCTTTACCCATTCCACTCCATGTCCAACACGGTTCCTAAAAACCACAGTCAAGGCCCCATCCAGAGGGTGAGCTGCTTACTCAGAAGTCAGTGGGCTTGGGTATTTCCAGACAGGGCTCTGCAGCTCTCAAACTCCTGCCCTCATCCTGAAATTTGTGTTATCTTCAAAAAGGAAGAGACAGTGTCTTCTGCTGAAATCAAAATAATGCATTAACTTTAAGCCGGGCACGGTGGTGCAAGCCTGTAATCCCAGCACTTTGGGAGGCCGAGACAGGAGAATCGCGAGTTCAAAGCCAGCCTCAGCAGTGGCGAGGCACTAAGCAACTCAGTGAGACCCTGTCTCTACATAAAACACAAAATAGGGCTGGGGATGTGGCTCAGTGGTTGAGTGCCGCTGAGTTCAATCTCCAGTACCAAAAAATAATAATAATTTAAAAAAATAATGCATTAACTTTTGATCTGGGGAGTGGGGATCCTGGTTATTTCTTATGTACTCATCCTAGGGTTTTCCTTAGTGTTTTTCCCTCCCTACTATGGTCAGTCTTTACATCTCCTTCAGATCCTAGGAGCCCCCTTTATTTGCCAACTTTCCAAGATTCAGCAGAGCGATCTGACTTAGACTCCAAGGAACTTGCTTTTTATGGTTCGTTTCACAAGTCACTATGGTTTAGAAATGGTTTGAGTGTGTCCACCAGGAATTCTTGTTTTAGAAGCTAGGCCTCCAGTGTGGTGATTCTTAGAGGTGATGAAGGACCTTTAAGAGGTGGTGTCTGGTGGGATGTATTAAGGTCATTGGGGCACTGCTTACAGAAAAAATTAACATAGTTCTTGTTTGACCCTGACTTTGTTCTTGTGAGATAGCTATAATAAAAGAGAGAGTCTGGCCCTTCCCATCTCTGTTGCTATATGATCTCTTCCTCTAGTACATTCTTCCACCGTGATGCTATCCACCATGATGTGATATAGCCAAGGGGCCTTTGCAATAACCAGGGTCATGCAGCATCCAAAACTGTGAGCTAAATTAACCTTTTTCTTTTTGGGGGTAAGGATGCTGGGAATTGAACTCAGGGGTACTCAACCACTGAGCCACATCTCCAGCCCTGTTTTTTATTTTATTTAAAGATAGGGTCTCACTGAGTTGCTTGGCACCTCACTTTTGCTGAAACTGGCTTTGAACTCTTGATCCTTCTGCCTCAACCTCCCAAGCCACCGGGATTACAGACGTGTGCCATTGTGCCCAGCCTAAACATTTTTCTTTATAAAGCATCCAGCCTCAGGTATTTCATTACAAACTAATAACAGAAAATAAACTAATACAGAAGTGAACAAAATCAAAGATTTGAAACTTTCAGTGCTTATGAGTTCTAAATGCCCAGCATTTCTGTCCTCCTTTCCTTTTGCAGGTGTTTTGTGGCTCTGCATTGGGGCTGAGGTCCTGGTTGTCTTTCTGATACTGACAAGTGCCATCCTCCTGGGCTCCAGAGTGAGTTGTAACAGCTCTGAGTTCAACTGGCTCAAGGTTGATGCCTCAGTAGCCATCCTCATGGTGCTCGCAGGTACTCTCCAGCAGCATCAGTAGAGCAGGCAGATTCCCCTCAGCCTGCCCCAGAGGAAACATAATAGTTCAGTTTGAGCGTACCTATTGCCAAAAATGTCCTTCCTGTCAATGGCCAGTTCATCAGAACAGTTGTTCCTCTGAATAAGCCACTGAATTAATCCTATTGGGTGGAAACATTGTTGCTTTGTGACTGATGAAAAGAAAGGATAAGCACAGATGGAGATTAAAATTTATCAGTATATCTTTGTGACAACCAGAGAAGAGGGTGCACTAGCCATGAGATCAGAAATCATCTCATTTTGTATGGTGGTTAGGTCTAAACCTATGGAAGAATCCCGCCAGGTTCCAATCTCTACTACTTAAGGGCTGTGTTATTTAACTTCTGCAAGTTAGCTGTCATAGCTAGACTATAGTGATGAGCAAATAAGAGAGCATCTAGCTGGGCATGGTGGTGCACACCTGTAATCCCTCCCACCTGGAGGCTGAGGCAGGAGGGTGGTGAGTTCAAAGCCGGCCTCAGCAACTTAGCAAGGCCTAAGCAACTCAGTGAAACCCTATCTCTAACAAAATATTTTTAAAAGGGCTGGGGATGTGACTCAGTGGTTAAGCACCCCTGGGTTCAATCCCTGGTACAAAAGAAAAAGAGAGAGAGAGACAGCATCTAGCATATAGTAAGTATAGAATAAACTAGAAGTTTTTAAAAAACTATTATTCAAATTTGGTATAAATATTTCATAAAAGTAAAGAACTATTTTTTTGGTTCTACTTCAATTTTCTCTAAACACCTTCTAAAGTAACTTAATTTGGTCTCCTACATGAGTCTATCCTCCAAGAAAGAACCCAGAACAAATTACTTCTTCCAGTTCTCCAGGTGGATCCACAAAGTCTGTTTATAGTGCATCAATCCAGTTTACATGTCACTTTGGTGCTTGATAAGTGTAACGACTTTCCCAAGCCTTATCTTCAGAGAATACAGTGATAAAATTTCAACTTCTGGATCTTCATAGCAAAGAGCCAGTGCACAGACACTTGGAGACCCCTGTCCAAGTCCTGGCATCCATCAAGGTCCTCCCTGGTTGTGATTCAGTCTTTTTGTGGATGTCTCTTCAGTTTCAGCTGTATAAATGAGATGCCACATGGAATATAAAGAGATGTGTAAGTACAGACACATCATGAAGACTTTGTGAATGCTAGAGAACTCCTAACCTCCCACTCATGCAAGGTAGAGAGCTCTTCCACCATGTTGTATTCTTAACCATAGCTCACAAAGCTTTCCTTCTGCAGGGCTACTAGGCATGGTGGCCCACATGATGTACACAACAATTTTTCAAATCACTGTGAACCTTGGGCCAGAAGATTGGAGGCCTCAGATGTGGGATTATGGCTGGTCATATTGGTAAGTTGTTTGGTCACAGTGCTCAACCCTGGTGCACCAACAGAGGTGCACATGAGTTTTACGGGACAACTGACATCGATCATGGTGCTGCCACCTGATGCTCTTGTGACTTTGAGTTGGTTTTGTAACCTTTCCATAGTTCAGTTTCCTTATCTGTAAAATGAAGATATCTGCCTTAAGTAGTTTTATAGGGATCTGAAGAGGTTATGTTTACAGAATGCTTGGCACAATAGTAAAGTCCTCAAGAAATGGAGACACTGTTGTTACACTATTTAAACACAGACTGGCAGAAAATGCCCTGAGCTAGAACTCCTCGTCATTAAGAGGAGTTATTGGCTCCTCTCCTCTGCCTAATGGAAAGGTAAGGCTGTGGCTTGGAAGTTCTGTCTCTAACAGAAAGGCTTGGCCATGTCATAAGAGACCACAAGGGTTCTTGTTAACAGACCTCCAAAGCACATTATACCCTAAAATGGAGGTACATATACCTACAGTTTAATTCTACATGGTAACCTCTTGTGTTAGATGAAAGTTGTTGTAGTAAAAATGGCATCATTCCTGTCAAACCCTGACAGAAGAGATCCAATGAAAGCCCTGAGGGAAGAGCTGTTATGTATGATTTGCATAATAACAGGAAATTTTTGCAAACTGTCGTTTACTATGAGTCACATGGGAACAACTAGAGGCAAGGACAGTTATCCACTTACCCATGAACACTTGCCAGATACACTGTCTTAATCCAAAAGCTTAATCCAAAGCCACAAGGGCCTAACTGGAACCCCAAGATTACAAATAATCTTACCTAGCAACTGCAACACCAGCCAGCCACAGCTTGCCACTCCCAAAAGGCACCACTGGCATCAATAGATTTATTTTTTTTCATACTGGGGATTGAACTCAGGGGCACTCACTCTACCATTGAGCTACATCACCAGACATTTTTATTTTGAGACAAGGTTTCCTAAGTTGCTGAGACTGGCCTTGCACTTGCCATACCCCTCAGTCACTGGAGTTAGAGGTGCGTGCCACTGTGCCTGGCAACAATGGACTTTCTTTCAAAACAACTTAAGTAACTCTTTTCTTTTTCAATGAAATCACAACCTTTTCCTTTGTTCTTTGGATATATCAGAGGCCACCTGGTCTGTGCATGTGTCCCAGATTACAGTTTTATTCTTTGTTTATCCCAAATAAAACATTTTGCATTTGACAGTGACTTTCCTCTTTGTAAAACACATAACACTTTCAGGGGTCCCTCCCTCATCCTACTTAGAGTTTGGAAAACATGCCTGTGTTGCTATGATCCGTGTGCCTCATAACTTACCAGGTTTAAAACTCTTCTCTGTCTTTACCTTCCTAGTCTATTTTTTATTTTTTATTTATTTTTTTTTTTGGTACTAGGGATTGAACTCAGGGGCACTCGACCATCCCCAACCCTATTTTGTGTTTTATGTAGAGACAGGGTCTCACTGAGTTGCTTAGCGCCTCCCTGTTGCTGAAGCTGGCTTTGAACTCATGATTCTCCTGTCTCAGCCTCCCTAAGTGCTGGGATTACAGGCTTGCGCCACCGCACCCGGCCCAGTCTAAAGATGTTAAGTTTTACGAATGCTTTTCTGTACGCTTCCACCTGTGTATAAACTACTTTTGTGGCTCCTTCCTGTACTACAGCTACTGGTTCTAAGGGGTTATAACTAGCCCTGGGCACAGTTGAGCACAGATGAATTTCAGGTGGGTTTTTATCTATGACCAATTTGTTTTGAGTTCCTATAAATGGAAGCAAATCCCAAACCACATAGGAATCTGAAGAATGTTATTAATTTTCAACATTATTTGGATTTGGTTTTGTTCCTGTTACTTATAATTACTTAATTTTTAATAAAAGATACATATGTGAATACTTTTAAGAATCAAATAATATGAAGCATAACAATCTATCAATTCTACCCCTTCCACTTCCTGCAAAGCCCTCCATCTTCCTGCTCTATTCTGAACTGGTTGCTGTTAGAGACCTCCCTTTGTCATGAGACTTCCCTTTGCCACTTGCTTGTATGTTGCCGTGCTATTTCCTAGGTCCCATAGTATTATTCTATTTAGCTTATATTCATATTTTGTGGGAGCACATCCTCAAGTAGCTTCCTAAGAAAGGATTCAATGAGAAATCAATTTTTTTCCTTGCATACTTGGAAATGTATTTATTCAATGCTCCAGACTTGATTGTTTGATGGAGTACAGAAATCTGTTGACAATCATTTTCCCTTAGAATTTCGGAGACACTGCTTTGTCATTTCCAGCATTATTGTTACTGTCCAGGATTATTAGAATTTCGGAGACACTGCTTTGTCATTATTAGAATTTCCCTTAGAATTTCGGAGACACTGCTTTGTCATTTCCAGCATTATTGTTACTGTCAGTACCATTCTGATTCATATGTCTTTGTAGGTGGCCTGTTGTTTTCTTCTGAAATGTCTGGATGATGTTCCTTGGTAGGATTTTCTTTCCATAACATTCATTTTTCTTTCCTGTGCTTGGTGGGCCTTTTAATCTGAATATTCATGTCCTAGAATTCTGGGAATGTTTCTTGTGTCATTTCTTTGATTATACCTTCCCCTCAGTTTTCTGTTTTGTTAGAATTCCTGTTAGATAGTAACCTAACAAGGTCTCTTGAATTAATTATCTCAATGTCTTATTGCTCTCCTTATATGTACCTCATATTTTCTTATATCTCTTTCTCTTTTTGTTATACTTTCTGAAAAATTTCCTCTACACATCCTATAACATTTCTGTTGAATTCTTATTTGGGATTATTTTAATTACCAAGAACACTTCTTTGCTTTCTAGTTGTTCCTTTGCTCCTAGTATCCTGATACTGCTGTACAGATGTAGCATCTTCTTTCATCGCTCTGAAGATGTCAACCAAAGGGTTGTCTTTTTGCTGCTGTTTCCTAGTTTCTTGTATTATCTCTTTCCTTTAGAATTCTTATTTATTTGTTCATTTTTCCTGTTCATTGTTGGGTCTTTCCCATAGACTTTGGCATCCTTGACTGTCAAGTCTATTTGAGGATAATTGAAGCTCTCAAGCAGAACTGGAACTGATCTGCTGGTGGGCTCTTTTTGCATGTGATTGAGTATAAAGCCTTTTTTTTTTCCTGAAAATTCCACCCCATAAAAACACACGTGCTTGTCAGTTTGTAGTTCTTTCTCTGCAACCACTTCAGAGGGGAACCACCCAGCATCTGCAAGAAGAGGAATGAGTCTTCATGGCTGGCTGATTTCTGGGGTTAAGTATGAGAAAGGGATGGGAGAGCTTCCTGCTCCATATGCTAATTTCCATGCAACCCCATATCTTCAGACCAGCATTGTCCCCCACCTTCCACTGAGCCTGCTGTCTCTGAATCTGGAATCTTTCTTCCTTTCACTTTCTCCAGAGAATAAATCTTAGCTCTCCTAGGGGCAGGGAGAGAATGTGATATGGAGGAGAACTGGGGGCCAACCATCCCAATGTCAGTACCCTAACATTTGTGTGCTATATTTGTACCAGAAAGTACTAGCCTCTCAAGGATTCAGTGGGGCTAAGCCAGTAGACTTCCTTCCTGCCTTGTTGGAGCCTCCTCTGTATAATGTGTTGCGTCTCCCCCGATGGATGAGTTATCCCTCTCCCAGTCAGTGCCTTCCATCCTCTCCTGTCTCCTCTCCAATTCTCTTTGCCCTTTGTGTCCACTCTCATGCACTAGCATGTGGAGGGACGCGCTGGGTCCTTGAAGTCAGTCTCCCATTGAAACACAGAAGTCCCTCTCTCTCCCCTTTTTGCAGACGTGCAGCATTTTCTCACATTTTGGGGACCGAAGCAGCAAATTGCCTGATGTGATCATAAGACACAAAGTGAAATTCCCCTCTTCTTATCCGAAATTGTACCTAGTGCACAGGACACAGCATTCCCCATAGATAATTGGAATTTCTTCCCAAGTAATATTTCCCCATCCTCAGGAATTATCTTCAGCTATGTTCATAATCCTGCCCCATTTAAATCAGAATAATGAAAATCCACTAATGGAAATCTTTAATAAATCCAGGCCCCACCCAAGCCCTGAGGAACACCCCTGGGCAGCCAAGAGCTTAGCATCAGCGGGCAGCAGAGCTCAGTGAGTTGGCAGCTGTCTCTTGGGTCACAGGGTCTGGAGCCAAATCCAGGATTGCCCACTAAGGGGTGACTGTAGGCAAATCACTTTCTGTGTCTCAGCTTTCTTATCTGCAAAGTGGAGATCCTCATTGTGTCCCCATCGGGGGGCTGCTGTGAGGTTACATTAGGTAATGCAGGGTTCACCATGGCACCTAGCCTACAATGATAATATTCATTATTATTATCCACCCAGAAGCACGTCTGTTTAGTTCTATTAAACTATCTTTTCCAAATAGGGCCCTTTTTTTGTCACACAGCCCTTCTCTCTATCGCATAATAATGTAAACATTTAAACATCCTTTGGGGTAAAGTAGATGCTAATCATCATGTCACTCATTGAATGCCTCAAAGGAACCATGTGTGACAGCGTGGATATTAGGCCAGTTTTGCAGATAAGGAAACCTACACAAACTAGTGAAGTAACCAGCTCAAGGTCACAGAGACAGTAAGAGGCGGGGCCTTCTAACGTAAACCCAGCAGGATGATTCCGCAATCAGCTCTGTCACTCGCTGGGCTAAAAACATACTGACTGGTATCTGGAATTTGTGATTTAAAACAAAAACAAAAAACAATGCAGGGGCTGGGATTGTGACTCAGCGGTAGAGCGCTTGCCTCGCATGCGTGAGGCACTGAGTTTGATCCTCAGCACCACATATAAAAATACATAAATAAAATAAAGATATTGTGTCCATCTACAACTAAAAATAAATAATAATAATAATTAAAAAAACAATGCAGGTCCAAATGAGGTAGCAGGAGATGGCTTTTCACCAGGCTGCCCCTTAGTGAGAGGCCCTGGAATCAGCCCTGTGCCCCTTTCTGATTCTGCCTTTTGTTGACAGCCTGGCCTGGGGGTCTTTTGCCCTGTGCATGGCTGTGTCAGTCACAGTCATGAGCAGATACACGGCAGCCCGCCTGGAATGCTCAGAGACGCAAAAGATACAGAAGAGCGCACAGCACCCTCAGTACAACTTCCCAGAACCTGAGACTTCACAGAGTGTCTGGGACACAGGAGCCACCCCCAGCCCTGCAGGACACACCTTCCTGAATGTCCCAGGCAAGGTGTCCATATGCTAGCCAGCAGCCTGTGGTTGCCAGGTCTGCACACGCAGATAAGCCAGGCGTTGTATCCTAAATTAACATCTCTGGGGTAGACTGCAGAAGACCAAGATCCAGGTAAACCCTCCGTTTCTCATCCCACCCTTCACTAAACACATTTGGCTCCAGCCTCTCATTCATGTTAAAATGTCAGTATCTTTAAGTGAAACAACTCTTACAAAAGACATCAACCATTGACACTGTAGTATAGAGAAGCTCCTTAAGCTTTCCTGACAGTGAGTTTAATAAAGGTACCAATGAAAGAAGGAACATGGAAGCACTAAGAGAAAGAGAAGATGAACAATGAGAATGACAAGTCTTTACAATGGATGCAAAATATGCAGCCTGCACAGATTTATTGACAGAAAAAACCCAGAACTTTCTTCCCTTTAATTGGCACAGCAAAAAAAAAAAAAAAAAAAAAAAAAAAAAAAAACATGTGGCTATCATATGCTTTCTTTTTTATTTTCATCAAGAAGATAGAAATTTAAAAATAAGTTTATGTTAGTTTAAAAATGTTTTTCTTTTGAAACTTTATACTATCTAACTTTACACTGCCTATTTTCTAGTAAAAACAATTTGGAAGGATAGTCCAATGATAGAAAGAACTGAAAACACAGTCGAAATGAGTGGCATCTTATCTCAGTTAAGTGGAACAAATGTTTGAATTGTCCTGCTTAAATTAAATAGCCAGGCACTTTTGCTTCTAAAAATAAACATTGCCAAGTATACAAGCCTTGCTGAGGCACCAGTGTCTGGTGGCTTTCCTAATGTGTTCAGTTACAATATTCTATCGATTTATCTTGTATTTTAAGCTAACATGTGATTGAAGCCACAGGTTGTCAGACATATAATTTGAGTGAGGGTGGGGGGATGGAACACTGAATTCTAACAACCCGAAATGTGTCCTAGCTCAGATGATTTTGTTTAATTGTATGTATGTAAGCTTAGTAAACTTCTATTTCTGTAAAAAAAACCCTGAAAGTCTCCAATAAAAGCAGTTCGCTCATGCTGAATGATAAGTTATGCGGTTAAACAAAGGGAAAAATCCAACTTAACTTCTTCACGTTAGGAATTCGGGTTAAGCACCTGCCTAACACATATTGGTCCCTGGCCTTCTGTGCTTCATTGCAACCAAGCATCTTTAAAGAGACAGAAGGTGGATTTTTTTCTGAAGTATGATCAATTCAAAGAATGTGTGTTGGGAGCCCGGCACAGTGGCGCACGCTTGGAATCCCAGCACTTAGGGAGGCTGAGACAGGAGAATCGCGAGTTCAAAGCCAGCCTCAGCAATGGCGAGGCGCTAAGCAACTCAGTGAGACCCTGTCTCTACATAAACACAAAATAGGGCTGGGGATGTGGCTCAGTGGTCGAGTGCCTGAGTTCATCCCCAGTACCAAAAAAAAAAAAGAAAAAAAAGAAAAAAGAATGTGTGTTGGGTTATTTGCTCACCTAGAACAGAAGGGCTGCTGCCCGATAGCCTCTGCCCTTTGTGGTGTGGAGGTCCTTTTTTTGATATCACTGTGTGTAGCCGCATCTGTAGATCCTGTGAGACGGTCATAATATGGACAAATCTGATCCTGGGGAGGAAATCCACTGCAAACTTTTCCAAACAGACACTTAATTCTTTCTTGGGTGGGGACATATCTTGGGATGCAGCTGAAGGTGCCAGGAAAGAGATGAATTTTGTAGAGCTGCATGAGAGAAGCCAGCATCACTGGTTACAGAAAGGGGCCAGCGGTTGATTTAGACTTCAGGGCAGGGCAGGGCAGAAGGCGATTGATTACTCTCTAAGGCTCAAGTCAAAATTGATTTTCTGCTGTGTCCTCAGAGCTTTCCAAGGCACTGTGCTTCCTTTGGATAATTTTATTTTGTGGTGCTGAGGATTGAACCCAGGACCTTGATATGCTAGGCAAGTGCTCTATCCCTAAGTGAAACCTAGCAGGCCTTCTCATTTTCTTTTGAGAGGGGATTTCACTAAATTACCCAGGCTGGCCTCAAACTTACGATCCTCCTGCCGCAGCCATGCGAGTTGCTGATATTACAGGGTGTGCCACTGCATCCGGCCCTTCCTCTTAAATTTTTAAAATGTCAATTGTGGTTAAGTATAGCACAGAGACAAAAGCATACAAATCATATGTGCACAGCACAAGGAATTTTCAGAAAGTGCCCATGCCTTTGTACCCAACGCTGCAGCTCAAGATAAAGAACCAAGGCGTCTCGTTTTCTCTATCTTTGCTATGAGATGGCTAAATTTTAATTCTTCAGTATATTGAAATGGTCTTTTTATTTCCATTCCCTCTTCTAGATTGTAAATTTCTGTATGTAAGAACTATTCTTTGTATGCACCCCAATACCTAGAATAATGGTAGGCAAATTTTTATGTGTCTATAAATTTATATACACTTAAAATGTGTGTGTACATGGATGTGTGTACTCATGTGTAGATGTGTGTATACACATACGGGTGTAGGCATGTTACACATATGTAAATAGCCTTTTTAAAGCATTTTGTAGGAAGTAATATAGCTCTTGATTAAGAGCATGAACTTTGAAGCCTGTAAATCCTGGACCCTCATCTTGACTTTGCGCAGATCACTTCATCCCTCCCTCAGTTTTCTCATCTGTAAAATGAGAACAGTCATCCTAGCTATTTTAAAGCTCACGAGGACTCAGTGCATTAGTAAACGTGAAGCTCTTGAACAGCATCTGGCATTGAGTAAGCACAACAGAGGATCTACGGCCAGTGTCTGCCAGGTTACAGCACTGCCTTGGGCATGGTGAGTGTCTGAGGAAGCTCCAGGGGTCTGAGCCCTTGACAATGAGTTGAGGAAGTGATGGTGAAAATCCCAGTGACCATGTCCCAGAGAGGCAGGATCAGTGAGTACAAACTCACCAGCCATTTTTAGCCTGGAAGCCATCAACTATCAGTTAACCAGTCAGTGAATTTTATCAGGTGTCTCCAGTGTCCCAGGCACCATGCCATCTCTCCTGGATGAAAGAAGTTAGAATTCCTTTCCTAGTGTTAACAAATGTCTGTTGGGGATCTATCATTGAAGAACTGGTCCATGACTACTGGCCACTTATCACAACAGCAGACAAGGCAGAGGCCTTGGGAAAAATTGGAAAATAGCCTAACTTTCTGAAGATTTAAAGACATTTCACTTAGATGGCTGACCGACAGTATGGTTCTCCTTTGTTAACTCCACTGCATTGCTTCAGAAAGAGGGCGTACAAAGGCGAGGCATGCAGACCTAGGACTTTTTAAAGTTGTTACATGAAGCAGGAGAGAGACATCTTCTGCATCATGAAGATATGGAAGAAAAGAAAAAGCAATCTGAAAACAAGAGAACTTGGAAGGCCAGATAGATAAGAATGTCACCCAGATCCATCTGGTTCTTTCTCTCTGATTATTTTACTTTCTCTTTTCAGTTATGCAGTATTTCATTATACCTAAAATAATGGAACAGGCATCCACGTACCCACCACTGAGATTTAAGAGAAGTGTTTTGTCACAGTTATCATAAATCTCTTCCTTAAAAAGAAAAACATCAGAAAAGAAAGAAAGAAAGAAAGAAAGAAAGAAAGAAAGAAAGAAAGAAAGAAAGAAAGAAAGAAAGAAAGAACATCCAGGTCGGTGGTGCACGCCTATTATCCCAACAGCTCGGAAGGCTGAGGCAGGATGGTGAGCTCAAAGCCAGCCTCAGCAACCACGAGGCGCTAAGCAACTCAGTGAGACCCTGCCTCTAAATAAAATACAAAATAGGGCTGAGGTTGTGGCTTAGTGGTTGAATGCCCCTGGGTTCAATCCCCAGTATCCAAAAGAGAAAAGAAAAATAATGAAGTGTAAAAAATACAACTAACACTTCACTTTCCCTTCCCCACTGTCCCACTCTCCCCCAAGAATGAACCACCATAAAGATTATAAGTCAGTACAATCATTATGGAAATCAGTATGGATTTCCTCAAAAGACTAGGCAGGGAACCACCATATGACCTGGCTATTCCACTTCTTGGTATTTATCCTAAAAAATTAAAGTCAGTGTGCTAGAGTGATACATGCATTCCCATGTTTATAGCAGCACCATTCACAATAGCCACACTATGGAACCAGCCTAGGTGTCCATCAACAGATGAACAGATAAAGCATATGTGGTGTATATACACAATACAGCCATAAAGAAAAATGAAATTATACCATCTGCAGGAAAAAAAAAAAAAAGAATGGAACTTGAGAACACAATGCTAAGTGAAATAAGCCAAACTCAGAAGGTTGAGGGTTGTGTTTTCTCTCATATATGGGCACTACAGAGGAAAAAAGGAAAGAAAAAAGTGGGGAGGGATCTTATGAAAATTGAAGAGATATCAGTAAAATAGAGGAAAGGGACCAGGGATAGGGAGGAGAATAGGGAAAGAGAAAATACTCGGGAATAATTTTGGCCAAATTATATTGATTTTTTTTTTTTTTTTTTTTTGGTACCGGGATTGAGCTCAGGGGCACTTGACCACTGAGCCACATCCCCAGCCCTATTTTGTGTTTTATGTAGAGACAGGGTCTCACTGAGTTGCTTAGTGCCTCGCCATTGCTGAGGCTGGCTTTGAACTCACGATTCTCCTGTCTCAGCCTCCTAAAGTGCTGGGATTATAGGCTTGCACCACCGCGCCCAGCTCAAATTATATTGTGTATATGTACAAGTATGTAACAACAGACCCCATCATTATGTACAACTATAATGCACCAATAAAAAATGTGAGGGAGAGGAGAATGAACCACCATCCAGAAATCGTGTCTGTCATTCTTGTGCACATTTATTACTTGTAAATGTATCCATATACTACATATGAAAATGTCTTGTGTGGCTTTATATTTTATATGAATGATATCATCTTACATTGAGGTTCTGTCTTCAGAGGAGGTCAGACCATTTTGTTCCAAATATTTTACGGTGGTAAACTATACATAACCTCAACTTTAACCATCTTAACCACTTTGAAATGTCCAGTTCGGTGGCATTGATTACATTCACCTTGCTGTGCAGCCCTCACCACCATCATCTGCAGGACTTGTCTCATCTTCCCCAATGGAAGTTCTGCACCCATTAATCACTAACCCCCCAACTGTCTCCTTCCCCAGCCCCTAACAACCATCATTCTACTTTCTTTCCTTTTTAAAGGATAATTTTTATGTACAGAAAACTCAACATTGTACATTTTACCCAGTTCAGTGGTGAGTTCTTGGGTCTTTGTCTTTTCCAGTTGTGAGTCACATATTTTGGAGACTTGCCTCCTCAGTGATGGCAGTCCTCAGAGCTTCCACCACTTAGCCAGAGGTTCTCATCTTCTGAGTTAACCTGTGACAGGCAACAGTCTTCCTGTGGACTAGCATTGCAGCCTGGCCTTCCCCTCCATGATAAAGTAGGGCACCCCTTCTTAGGACACTGGACATTATGGAAGACAATCAGCCCAAAGGGGCCCACGTCATAGGCAGCCAATGCCAGCTGAGGCTTTTCTTTTCCACCAAGGTGGTGCCAGTATTAACAGGTGCTTTTTTAGTGAGGACATCCCCTTTGTTGGCAGCTTTCATCTGGGACCAACGGTCTCTGCTTCTTTACATTGTTTCTGGTCTGTACTCGTGGGACAGCTCAAGCAGCTAGGTGACCATTTGGTGATCTGTGTTTATCAGCTTTTCAACACTGTGATCAGAATAACTCACAAGAACAATTTAGAAGACAAAATGTTTATTTTAACTTTGTGTTCAGAAATCTCAATCCATAGTCATGCCCGAGATGAGGCAGAACGTCATGGAGGAAGGGTATAGTGGAGAAGAAAGAAACAGGAAGTGGCCAGGGATGGATACGGTCCCCAAGGCCACACTCTCAGTGATCTGCTTCCTCCATCAGTGGCCCACCTGCTTACAGTTACCAATCAGCAATCCATTCAAATTATTACTCCACCAAATGGATTAATCCACTGATGAGGTCACAGCCGTCATCATCCACTCTTTTCACCTCTGAACCTTGCTGCGTTGCCTGATGCATGAGTGTTGTGGGGGACATTCCAGATCTAAATGGTTTTAGTCAGCTTTTTAGTTGCTGTGACCAAAAGATACGACAAGAACAATTTTAGAGGAGGAAAAGCTTATTCAGGTACTCATGGTTTTAAAGGGATATGTTTATAAATAGCTGGCTCCATTGCTCTGAAAACAAGGTGAGGCAGAACACTGTGGTGGAAGAGTATGGTGGAGGAAAGCAGTTCAGGCCATGGCCATCAGGAAGCAGAGAAAGACTTCTCCTCTCACCGAGGACAAAAATACATACCCCAAAGTCACACCCCCAATGACCCAGCTGCTCCAGTCGCACTCTACCTGCCTACAGTTTCTACCCAGTTAATCCCTATCAGAGGATGAATGCACTGATTACATTAAAACTCTCATAATCCAGTCATTTCACCTTTAAACCTTCCTGCATTGTCTCACATATGACCTTTTGGGGGACACCTCATGTCCAAACGGTAATATAAACTATAACAAGGAGCTGGGCACGGTGGCACACACCTGTAATCCCAGCACTTAGGGAGGCTGAGACAGGAGAATTGTAAGTTCAAAGCCAGCCTTAGCAATGGCGAGTCGCTAAGCAACTCAGTGAGACCCTGTCTCTACATAAAACACAAAATAAGACTGGGGATGTGGCTCAGTGGTCGAGTGCCCCTGAGTTCAATCCCTGGTACCAAAAAAATAAATAAATGAATGAATAAATAAATAAATAGCCATGACAAGGTGCAAGGCCTGGGTGAAGTGGTAAATCATAGCAGGCATTGCCAGCCTCTTATAGGTCACTACTACAGCTGGATGTAACAGGATCATTTGACAAAATGAGTGAGGTCCCTTTGGGACTGGATGTCCTATGTGCAATGCCGAAATTCTTAGACCTTTTCCCAGAGGACTTACCACCTTCTTGCTCTCTGCTTTTTTATGACAGCAAGGGCCAGGGCCATCTTCTTCCCGTGGGCCTTCTTTCTGTTTGGCACCTTGGGCATCTGGAAGAGAAAGAGCTACTTTCTGTCCCTATGAATTTCACCACTCTGGGTACCTCATATAAGTGGAATCAGACAGCATTTGTCTATGACAGGCTTGATTCACTTAGCTTAACATCCTTGAGTTTCATCTGTATTTTTACATGCGTCAGAACTTCCTTCTTTTACTAAGACTGAATCACATTTCAGAAAATTAACTTTTGTAAGATGTCCAGCTGGTCCAACAACCTACCATCCCATCTCATCCTTGCTCCCTGCTCTACTCTAGCCCTGCCATCTATGGCTGAAGGCCTCCATGGATGGGGTGAACCCACCCTGCCAAAGGGAGATCAGCAGTGGAAACAGCTTCAGGAAGCAAAACAGGTGCTGGTGCTGCTGGAAAAAAGATGCCAAGCCGACCACACCTGCCTTTCAGCCTAGAAATATGCATGGGGGATAGAGGAAGAAGGAGAGGAGACTGACCTTGTGATTGACTATTTAGAAAGTATGCACACATTCATTGCCTCACTTAGCCCTGGTGGCCTTCACCTCTGAGCTCTATGACCATTTCCACACCCCAAAGACCTGCAGAAGATGAGGTTTTCTATATTCATAAGTGCAGCCCCTCAAACTGTTGACCAATCCTTCTGCCAAACCTGTCCAGGGTCCTCAGGAAAGGGCCCTGACACACACAGAGGGTAGGTGATAATGACAACCAACCCAGACTAGAAGAGAACTGCCAGGAGGAAGAGACTGAGACCATCAGCCTGGCAATGGGCCAGACCCTTTCAAGATGTGATAGACATGTAAGTCTTCTAATTCCACACACTGACACAACGAGGAAGGTCACAGATTGAACATCCCTTGCCTAAAATGCCTGAGGCCAGAGTGTTTCAGATTTGAGATTTTAAAAATATTTGCCTATACATAATGAGATATCTTGGGGATGGGTTCCAAATCTAAATATAAAATCCATTTCTGTGTCCCTCCCACACACCTTATACACATAGCCTGAAGGTCATTTTATACAATATTTTTAATAATTTTGTGCATGAAACAAAGTTTCATGGTGTGAAATTTTTTGTTTACAGTGTCATGTTAGTGCTCAAAAGGTTTGGGATTTTGGAGCATTTTAGATTTCAGATTAGGGATGCTCAACCTGTATTAGTATTCCCATTGCCGAATGGAGAGTGTGAGATTCAGAAGGTGTGAGATTCAGAAGGAGAGTGTGAGATTCAGAAGGAGAGTGTGAGGTTCAGAAGTGGGTGCCTGAAGCCACATGTAAGTCAGAGGCCACACTGATTGAAAATCAGGGCCATCCCTTTTATACCCAGCAGGCTATCTTCTTGAGGGGTAGACAGGAGGCTAATCCTCTCCTTCCCTTCTCCCTCCCTAGGGAAGGCTGTCATAGGGTAGGGCCCTGGGTATTTTATGAGGAGCAGTAAAGGGGTTATAAAAGCTGAAGAGGGTATAAGGGGATTTTTTTTCTGGTTCAAAGATGGATCTATATGGGAGAGAGCTGGCCTGAGGGCTTCCGCAGTACTTAAGTACAACTATATCAGGTTTTTCAATCTTGAGCTTTTGGCCATAGTTCCATAATGTAACAATAGCCGCATTCCTGTGAATAGCAGCAAGGTGCTAATGGAATAGTCATACCCTATGCACCCTATAGCGCTTGGAGGACAAAGGGCCTCTTAGCATATATAAGAGGGACCTGAGCTCAATATAGAGAAGTCTCTTGCCTTGTTCTGTGTGTGTGTGTGTGAGTGATTTTCATCCGTGGCTCCCTCGCCTGACTCGGTTTCCCTTTGTGCCGGCGCAGGTGCTGGCAGATCTATAATTTGAAGCTGGGTGTGTCTTCTGCTTGGGACCAAGGAAACTCTAGGGCATGAAGAGGAGAGGGCAGGTTGAGACCAGCTCTGATCCAGACTGTCTGACATCCTAGGTTTTCCAGAATGATCCCTAACATACGTATCCATACTAGTTACTTTCAATTCTTGATACTTGAATTCAAAAATACTATCATTTCAGATGGCTTCGAGCTTCTCCCCTAAGAAAGGCGATAAAGCAGACAGATATGTGCTGCAAAAATCTCGTAGTAGATTTAAATGTGTGCTTTCGGTTGGAAATTCCTTCTTGATCCCTGCAGCAAATAAGTTGAAAGAAAAGCAAACCCTCTCAGCTTGTAATGAATCAGAGTTTTCACAAGCACAACTAAAATGCTTCTGGCAACTTTGTCCAAGTCCAAATATAATTCTACATCAGGAAACCCACTCTCCTCTCCTTCTTCTTCCCTATCACCAGGGTCAGGAGGCAAAATTAAAGGGGCCCAGTATTATTCAACTGTTGCAGTTTGGATGTGAGGTGTTCCCCCAAAAGTTCCTGTATTTCTACAGGAAATATTCAGAGGTGCAACGACTGGATTGGGAGAGCTGTAACCTAATCCGTCCATCCTAGCCTGAATGGACTCAAGGGGTGGCAACTGTAGGCAGGTAGGACACAGCTGGAGGAGGTGGGTCACTAGGGGCATGCACTGGAAGGGTGCCTTTTCCCTGCAGGTCCCTTCCTTTCTCTCCCTCTCTCTCTGCTTCCTGACCCTGGCCTGATGTGAGCTGCTTTCCGCTGGACCCTGCCCCCATGATGTGCTGCCTCATCTTAGGCCAAGAGCAATGGAGTTGGAGTCTGTGGGCTGAGACCTCTGAAACTGTAAGCTTGAAATAAATGTTTCCTCTGTTAAGTTGTTCTTTTCAGGTGTTTTGGTCCCAACGATGAAAAAGCTAACTAAAACATCAATTGCTGTCTGAAGAACTTGTAGGCTGGTGGCTCAAACCATCTTTCAGACTTGTAGAGACCATCACCTAAAATTAAGGTCAGTGGAAGGCTACTTTCAAAGCATAACGTCTAGGGAGTTGGGGTGGATCACACCACCTTGCAGGGCCGGCTCATTACAGAACCACTGATAATACATCTTCAGGAGAGTTGAAAACGCAAGGTAACCTTCACTTGGGAGGTTCCTGTCCATGACTCCACTCACCACTTCTCAGAACTGTATCTTTTTTCAACCAATCGGCAGCATGGAACACCAATAATCATCTGTTAAGAGAAAAACCTCGACAAGTTAACTTGAGCAGATGTATTCAAGCAAAGAATGATTCATGAATCAGGACTCAGACCTCGGAGAGCTGCACGACGCAGTGTGAACAGCGTGCTTTTACAGGGAAGGCGGAAGCCAAGTGGAGAAATCATGTCCTTGGTGGCAGGCAGGCGGCTGCCTTCTGTGGGTGTGGTCTGATCTGTTGGCTGCCTGCAATTGGCTGGCATTCGGCTGTGTGTGATTGGCTGGAACCCAGCTATTTGTTACAAAAAATAAGTTTCCGTTGGTTCCCTAGAAATGCCAAGTATGGAGACAGCTTGAGACCAATGACTTCCTCCATACTTAATTTAACACATCTCCCTTAAAAGGCTGTCTTCCTCTGCCCCTACAACATTCCTCTCCACAGTCGCCCCCCACCCCATATGACCACTCCTTTGCAGTCTTCTTTCCTAATTCCTCTTCAAGTCCCCAACCTCTAAACGTTAGAGTGCCCAGGAGCTCAGCCTCCAAGCCTTTCCCTGTCTATACTCACCCTCTAAAAGACCTCACCCAAGTGCATGGTTATAAATACCACCTACGGTGCTAGCTCCCCAACAGGTGTCACTAACCTAGACCTTTCCCCTAAAACTTCTCGGGACCAATAGAACCAAGTCTGGGCTTGACACCTCCACTCCAATTTTTCAGGGACTTCAGAATCAACATACATCAAACTGAACCCCTAACTCACCCATTCACCACAAATCTTTGCCTCCTGGAGCTTCCTCCATCACACACACACACACACACACACACACACACACACACACACATACAAGAGCAGGGACTCTAATCACGTTAGTTGCTCAAGTCAAAGTCTTCGAGTAACTCTTTGACTTCTCTCTTGATTTACTCCTCTCTGTCCAATCCATAAGAAAATCCTGTCTGCTTTACCTTAAAATGTATCTGAATCCAGATACATTTAATCTGAATCCAGGCAGGTCTCATCACCTTGGCTGCTACCACCTCAAAACCACCATCATCATTTGCCTGGTTTCTTTTGCAAGTCCCCAACTTGTCTCTCTTTTTCCATCTTTTCACCTTCACAATCTATTTCCAATAAATGAAAGTCAAATGATGTCTTTTATATCCTCTGAACCCTACAGGGATTACTATCTCCTTTAGATAAAAAGCCACAGGTCTAGCCATATCCTACGTGATATAGTCTCTCAACTACCTCTCTAATCTCATCTATTACTCACCTCTACATTTGTCACTCTGCTGCAGCACACTGGCTTCTTTGCTGCTCCTTGAGAATACCAAACATATGCTGCCCCAGGGCCTTTGTATGTGCCTGTTGTCAGAAGAACGAATTAAAAATGTGAGGCATATTTACATAATGAATAATCTCCAACTTCACACAATAATATGGATGAATCTTACAAATGTAGAGCTAAGCAAAAGAGTAACAACTTTGTGAATCTACTTAAATGAAGTTAAAGAAAATACACACACACACACACACACACACAGAGGCAGAACTAATACATGCATTTTGGACAGTAGTCCCCCTTCTGGAGAGGAAAGACACATGATATGGACATGTAGGCTGTGCTCTGTTTGTCCATCTGAGTGCAGGTCACAGGGAAGTGCTCAGCTTATAAAGGTTCATCAAACTCTACACTCCCAGCGAGTGGCACACGTCTAATATGTATTGAACATCCATAAAAGCTGGTGGGGATTTTTCTTTATTTTCTTGATTATTCCCCATTTCCAAGGAAGAAATGTGAGTTCCCTCATCCCCACCCCTACAAATGGCTATTTCCCTGCTTCCTGGTCAGCCTCATAGTCTTCACCACACAATTAGGTCATTGTTGCGACTGTCTTCTAGGTTTTCAAAGCTTGAGTACCTGAACCGGATACTTGTTTCTCCATTGCTAGTTGTATTGAGTCTCCTTATGCAATTAAAATATTTAAATTGTGGGACAAATTCTTAGTATTTTTAATGATAAAAGATAACAAGAGTCATCTCCTGTGGGCCTGTCTATTCTAGGTGCACAATTTGCAGTATCTTATTTTGTCTTCTCAACAGTCTTGCAAGAAAAGACTATTATTCCCATTTTACAGATGAGGAAACTAAGACTCAGAGAGCTATGAAATGCTCCCCAGGCAATGTTCTTTCTAAGATTTTGTGTCACACCTCCAAGTGATTCCATCTGCAACAGGTTTTTTTCTGTGCTTTTCATTCGCAACCAGAAGGGAAACCACCTCTGTCTGAACTACTGGAAGCTCCCTGATACAGGAAGTGTGGCCGAGAATGTTTGCACAAAGAATCCCAGGTTCGGATTCCTAATGCTCAGCCCCCATTTGCAGAGGAAACCTCTCCAAGCCAGGAGAGCTCTAACAGTCCTGGCAAGGACGCTGAAATCAGAGCCGGCCAGCATGTGTTCCTGAATATCAGAATAGACACTATATTTACCCTGAAAAGCCCTTTAGTGCAAATGAGAACTATAAATAACCATTAAGGCCTAAGCAAGTAGCCTTAACACATGGATTTCCTTCCAAAAAATGCAGACCCATTTTAATTAAATTTGTAACTAAACTTTGGGGAGGGCAGGCCCCCTGAATCCAGCTTGCTTTCAGAGACACCGTGAGTAATTTCCTATTTGTTGGACATTTGGGGATGAGCATGCTGGGTGTTCAACTTGGAAGCAAACTTCCCGGGAGCTTGCATAGGAGAAGAGGCTCTGGGATTGGAGTGACTGGCCCCTGTAGACCTGGGCATCACTGTTTCTCTGCAAAGACAATCCTTTTCTGACCCTGTTTTCCCCCAGAGCAAGATGGGAGTCATGGCCATGCTGATGTTGCCCCTGCTGCTCCTGGGAATCAGTGGCCTCCTCTTCATTTATCAGGAAGTGTCCAGGCTGTGGTCAAAGTCAGCGGTGCAGAACAAGGTGGTGGTGATCACTGATGCCATCTCAGGACTGGGCAAAGGTAAGCAGCCTTCACTCCCTCCTGTGTGCTCATCTCCAGACTGAGGGACCAGCGGTGGCAGGGGAGAACCAGAGCAAACCTGCTAGGTGGGTTTCATCTGTCACTAACCAGCAAGTTTTTTTGCTCCTTGGGAGGCCACAGTTTCCTTGCCTGATAAATGAGGGATTGGAACTTATCAGGTTGCAATCTTGCAGCCTGAGGGCTAAGACTGATCTACAGATGCTGATTTTGCTTTCGGGGCTTACATCTGGGTTTGAGCGCAGACTAGGTTACTGGGTTCAATTCTTGGTTCCAGCACTTACCCTGTCCATTTTGTTGTGGGAAACAGACGGGTTGAGAAGCAGCAGGAGAAGCAGCAAGCAGTGCTCTGAGAGGAGGGAATTCCATACTTTACATGGGGGGGGGGCAAAACTCCAAATTCTGAGCCCCAATCCACAGTTTCTCACAATATTGATGGGCTATCTAGCGTCATAAATTTTCTAGTCCATCCGATATGCGGCTGTGCAGGGGATTTCTAGCAGGAAGCATGTTTATAGAAGCAGCTGTGATAAGGGGAAGAACTGGCTCCTCTGACTAGGCCTTGGGTAAATCTCTGGCCTTGGGCCCTAGAGCCTGCACAGGTGCATTTACATTTCAAAGGAGAGTCCTTGGATTCCTAAGGGAAGTTAGCTACCCTCCAAAAGGTAGGGACCCAGGGTCGGTGGCTTCCCGGAATAAGGCTGAGAGAGGGGAGGGGAACCAAGCCCTTCCCTAGGCATTGGCTCCTTACCGCAACATTTTTATAATTTCCTTTCACAACCAGGTCTGGTTTTGCCATCACGTTTTCACTTCTCTGCCTCGGTTTCTGTGAAGCGATGGTGTCAACAGTCTCTACCTCATAATATGGTTGTGAGGAATAAATGAATTCATACATGGGTAGCACTTAGAAGAGCAGCTGGGGCTTTAATGGGAGCCACTCAAGTGTTTATAATAATGATACTGATGTACAAATTTAGGCAGAGCATACCCACCTCTCTGTGCCACACTCCCCACCACGTCCTATTGTATCATTCTTGGCCCGGTTCTTTCAACCACCTCATCACCTAGTATTTAGACATTTCCATTTGCAACCCTTGAATTAGATAGTCTCCAGGGGCTCTTCTGCTGGTGACATCTGTGACCTGAGGGGTTCTAAATGTCCTTTGATTTTGCAAGATTCTGACTTTGCCATTCCAAAAATGCTAGCACAACCCTATCTGTTATGTAGGTTAGGGGTGATTTCTGCTGTTGTTTTTATAAATCAAGCATAGAACCGGTGCAGCCAAGCTTTCATCAGTCCACTGTGTCCTGTGTAAGGTAAAAAGCAGCCTTTTGTTCTTAGTTTTAACATCCCTTCCCTAAAAGCCTAAGGCAGCTCCTGCCCGAGGCAGTTCTGCTCCCCGAATCTTCCACCAGAAAAGACAACGCCTAACCACTCAGGTTAGCACATCAAAGAAGACCACCGTTTATCTGCCACCCCGATTTTAAAGTGACCAATCCATAGCTTGCCACGTTTCTGTAGAGGGCCCTATAAATTCCCTGTCCCACGTTCCCTCTGCCCTTTTTCTCCTTCCTCCTGGGCGCCCACCCCCCTAAATAAAGGATCTCCTGGCTACATGAGGTGTCGTGTATGGCTGGCCGATACCCTAACATCCTGAGAATTCATTCCTTCCAGAGAGTCTCTACTGGGGGGTTGAGTCTCTACTTCCTCCCATGGTGCTTCCATCTTGAGAACATTTGTAACCTCCTCTCTGAGAATTCCCTGAGTGCCTTCTGTTCATTCTTTTGGGCATCCCAATGGGGGTCAATCTGTATGCTTTGAGGATGGATTAGACTGCAATGAGTGATCCACTTGGGTCAACCATGTCAAGATAGAACAAAGCTTGAGGTACATAGACTAGGGTCTCTATATGACCCCTTCACGACCCCCTGAAGCAATTCCTAAAGGGGACATCCTGCCTCATTAAAATCAGAACTCAGAAGGGAGCAGAACACAACTCCAGGTGAACTTTTATAGGAGCAAGTCAGAGCACACATTTGTCAATCAGATAATACACCAGAGGACAGTTTTACCCTGGAAAATTGTAGGAGAGATGCTTACCTAACGCTATTCAAAGTCAAAGACTTGGGGAAATATTGTTCTCCAGATAGAAGATACCTGTCTAGAATCTGGCCAGCCTGCCAACGCACACCCCCTGATATGGCCTCCACCCTGGAGCCCTCCCTGCCACATTGCCCCCGGAGGAACTGCCCTCTTAGATCCAACTGTCCTTTATATTCCTGCACCATCTTCAGCTCCCTCCTTGGGCTGCACCCTGACTATGTTTCTGAGTTGGTCCCCTAGACAAAGCTTCCTGACAGTGGAGCCTGACCTTTGTTCACCCAGGTATCCCAGCACCTAACTCAATGCTTGGCATCCAGTAAATTCCCAGCATGTGTTTATGTGATGAATAGCCTTTAACAGAGACCATGAGTTCAGGGAAGTCACTCGTTTAGATAAATATGTTCTTGTATGTTTGCTTTATTGGTTTCCAATGTGGTCAAAAAATATACTCTGTGCGATTTCAATTCTTTTGAATTGTTGGTGCTTGTTTTATGGCCTGGACATGGTCTGTGTTAGTATATGTTCCCGAGGGCTTGGAGAGAACATGCATTCGGCTGTTGTCGGGTGGAGGGTCCTACAGAAGTCAACTAGATCCTTTTGTTTGAGGAAGTTATTCTACGTCCTTGCTGATTTTCTTACTAGATAGCACTACTAGTCTCCCTATTGCTGAGAGCTGCGTATTTGTTTTGTCTCATTTTTTAAAATCTCATTTGGTTATAGTCACACATTGCATCAAGACCCCAGAAAATACATCTCGGGAGCAAAATGGCATTTGCTGGGGAATGTGCCTACCCTGTCCAGACTGCTGTCAGTGTTCTTTCTTAGGGCATCTCATTGACCCACCCTGGAAAGAAATGCAGAGCAGAAAGAAATAAAGTCCAAGTATTTAGAAGTAATTTGAGAAGCTGGGCGTGTGTGACCTTAAACAAACGCCTGGCTTCAGGGTGCCACTGATTCTGGGTTCCAAACTGCTCCATTTCTCAAGCCCAAGGTAAGAAACAAGTGAAGGACTGGGAGTGGATGAAATGGGCTCTGTGCAGCCACAGCACACCCTGGAACCATGGAACCCAAAAGAACCAGCCCCCTACACACACACACACACACACACACACACACCTACCAGCTGGGAAGTGTGGGTTTAATGGAGAAGGCAGCACCAGGAGGAACACTAGGAAAGTCAACCCAACAGCCCAAGGTCAGGACATCCAACCCTCACCCCAGTTCCCTACAATGCAGACAAGTCAGACATTGTGCCACCCTACACCTGCTGTGTCTGTGGAAAGAGTGACAATTAAAATACTTCAGGCACTGCATTTGAACTGCTTTGGGGAGGACCAACCAATCTCTCCTCTGCCTATGCTTTTATCACTTCTAAAATGCACAGATTTCCCCCTTTAAACAGTGCTGAGGGCTGGGGTTGTGTCTCAGTGGTAGAGCACTTGTCTAGCACACGTGAGGCACTGGGTTCAATCCTCAGCCCCACATAAATTAAAATAAAATAAAGGTATTGTGTTCACCTACAACTAAAAAATATATATTTTAAAAAATAAAAATAAAATACTTACCAAAAAAAAAAAAAAAGCCAGGTGCAGTGGTGCATGCTTGTAACCCAGCACCTGGAGAGGCTGAGGCAGGAGGATCGAAAGTTCAAGGTCAGCCTGGAGAACTTAGTGAGAACCTGTCTCAAAATAAAAAAATAAAAAGGGCTCAGAATGTAGCTCAATAATAGAGCACCCCTGGGTTCAATCCCTGGTACCAAAAAAAGAAAAAAGCTGAGATCAGGCTATCTTTCAGGGCATCTTACAATCCCTATAAAGCCATCTTTTCTCATTGTATGACCTCTGGAGCCAGGAAGCATCTTATAGTGAATGACATCTTAGATTTGATGAAATATTGGGAAGGGTTTCTTGGTGTGTATTGGCCAGTGTCCTAGTGCTTGACACAGATAAATGCTGAGTTGAGCTGATAAAGAATAAAAATAACACCTGGTACAACAAAAGCCTGGCCTCAGCATAAATGATTCATTTGGGATTGGTGCCTCTGGGCTTCCAGTGTGGAGCTCAGCAGTAGGCTGCAGCCTCCAGGGCCTGTCTGGGAAAGCAAGGTGTTAGGTTGTGGAGCATCAAGAAGCAACCCTCCCATACCAAAGAAGAAGAAGAAGAAGAAGAAGAGAAGAAGAAGAAGAAGAAGCAACCCTTCTGGCTGCCTCTCCTAAGGATGCCAAGGCTACAGGTTTAGTCTGGCTCCTGGCCACAGGCCCTCCCCTCCCCCAGTACCCACCTTAAGAGGGAGGGAGAAGCCGAACGGGGTGGAGCAAGCCTATAACCCCAGCACTTAGGGAGGCTGAGACAGGAGAATCTCCAGCTTGAAGCCAGCCTCAGCAACAGCGAGGTGCTAAGCAACTCAGTGAGACCCTGTCTCTACATAAAACACAAAATAGGGCTGGGGATGTGGCTCAGTGGTCAAGTGTCCCTGAGTTCAATCTCCAGTACCAAAAAAAAAAAAAAAAGAAGGAGGGAGAAAATGTGCGGAGGACAGTGTACCCCAGCATGCTCCCTTCCCAGCGGTGGTGGGATTGGCCAAAAGCCAGCCTAATGTGTAGAACAAGTTAACCCCAAATTGGACGTCAGACTTCAGATTCCTTGGCTTTACATCCTGGCCTCACCACTTACAAGCTGTGGGACAGGAGATTCAGATTAACTCAGGGAACCTCACGTCCCAATGTGTAAAATGTGACCAGCATGGCTGCTTTACACTCAGCGTGGCTGCTATGATGTTAACAGTTTGAATCTAGAGTGTCCCGTTAAAAATACCGAGGTGCCAAAAGAAATCAAACACCTGCTCGGAAGCAGGCGAGCAAGGCAAAGTACTTCTGCCAGCAGGGTGAGCCACGGAACCTGGCTAGCAAGGGCACTTGGGTTGCCAGTCCTCCTGCTAGTATCCCTTAACTCAGGGCTGCCCTTGGCCCTGATAGGAGGAACGCAGGGTGACAATCCACACGATTGGCTCATTTTTAAATTGAGGTAAAATTGGGGGGGGGGGGGAAGGCCTGTGATTAAAATGGATCTTATGTCCCAATTAAGGGACATAAGTACTATATTCTGAAAATGGACCACCGGACTTTCTATTTCTCACACCCCACAAAAGTTCGTGTGTGGGAAGCCTCTTCCGCATTGCAGCAAGACTCAGAAGTGGACATTTTAGGGGATTTTAGGCAATGGTCGGAGGATGAGCACTGTAACCTCACAGGTAGATTAATCTATTTGATGGTTTACTAATTTGAATGAACTACTGGATGGTAACTGTAGGCAGGTGGAGTATGGCTGGAGGAAGTAGGTCACTGGGAGGGTGGCCTCCGGACTTTATCTGTCCCTGGCCCCTCCTCCCCTCCTGCCTGCCATAAAGTGGGCCCGCCTTTCTCTGCCACACCCTTTTGCCTTGATGTTTTTACAATGGAGTCCATGGACTGTGAGCCCAAATAAAACTCTCCTCCTAAGTTGCTTTTTTTTTTTTTTCTGGTATTTTGGTCACAGCAACCAAAAGCTAACACATATAGCCCCTCAGAATTACAGCTGAAACTCCGAGAAACTAGGCTCTGTCCTTCCAAATGAAATGTCTTCATGAATTCTATTATTATAAAAAATGAAAAAACAATTAAGTTTTTTTAAAAAATCACCTAGAACCCCACTCACTGGAGAATGTGCCTATGCCAATGTCTCATTCGGTTTCCTTCCCCTCCCCTTTATGATGCTCATGGATATGATCATTTGTGAATGAGACTAATCAAGGAGGGCATTGCCAAAAATTGCCTCAGTCTCTCTCAAATTTATCCAAAGGAGGAATTCCTTCCTCTGCAGTTTAAGGGGAAGAAAGGAAAGGGAGAGGAAAGGGAAGGGGAAAGGGAAATGAAAGAAAAAAACGGAGAAGAAAAGGAAGGAAGAGGAAGAGAGAGAGAAAAGAGAGAAAGAAAGAAGAGAAAGAAAGAAAGAAAAAGAAAGAAAGAGAGAAAGAAAGAGAAAGAGAGAGAGAAAGAAAGATCAGGCATCTGATGGCTTTCTGGTTACTATAGATTACACAAAATCCTTTAGTCACAGTAGGTCCCAAAACATAGCATTGATTCAAAAATTGGGATGCCTAGTCCAATATATAATAAACATATCATTTTCCTTAAAGTTGAACTTTCTTTTCCCATCCCTGCTCCCCCCAGCTAGAGCAAATTGCAGGCTAGCTTCCTTCTGTTTCTGACACTTCTAGGGGCAGAGGGGCAGAAAGGAGAGAAGAGCAAAGGACATTCTCACCTCAACTGACATGTTATAAGATGGTTCCAAGCTGCATAGGCCTGGCATGTACTTAAAACTTAAGTCTGCCTGGAGTTGTAGCTCAGTGGTAGAGTGCTTGCCTACCATGTGCAAGGCCCTGGGTTCCAGCCCCAGTGCTGCAAAGAAGCAATTCATCTGCACTTCTGTGAAGTGGGGCATATGTGCTTTTTCTCCACATTCTCCCTTTGGCCCTGGTGTTTTGGCTAGTCAACTCCATGGAGAGCCTCCTTTTGGAGTTCCACTTCCCTTCTAAGAGGTCTTCTTGGGCAGACTTCAAAAGAACTCTCAACCGGGCTGGGATTGTAGCTCAGCGGTAGAGCACTTGCCTCGCATGCATGAGGCCCTGAGTTCGATCCTCAGCACCACATACAAAGCAATAAAATAAAGACATTGTGTCCATCAACAACTAAAAAAATATTTAAAAAAAAAAAAAAAAAAAAAGAACTCTCAACCAAAGCATGGCAGACCTCTGGTCCACTGTGGCCATGAGCTCTTTGGTACTTCAGACCATTCCCCAAGGAGCAGCTCCAGTTTTCCTTGCTTCTGCCCCTGGCTCTTGCCTATTATATTTCTCAGGCGTGACTCAAACATTAGTCGGGCTTCTAGGTGCAGGGAACTCCTAGTAGGTTGTTCAGAGGGTCCCTCTAGTGCCTTGTCTCTAGGATAGAGGTGACAGGAAAGAAACGTATCTCTAACCCTAGTCCATAGGCAGAAATTCCCTTAACAGTTCTCTCCAGAGAAATCCCCTTCCCAAGTTTCTCCTCTCTCTTCTCTTCTTCGATCCATTTGCATGATCCAATTTTGGGTTAAAGGGAATGAAATCTCATGAAATAGGGTTTCAGTAATTTTCTTTGAAAATCTACATCTTGGACTGCCACCTAACTTTAGAATTTTCTTTCTATTTCATCTCAGTTCTTCAGTTAAACTTCCAATTTAATATCCTGTCACATATAAATATGTATGACTTAACCTCTTATGCACATAAATACAAAGACATGATCAAGCTACAGTATTTGATATATATACTATTTGACACACTATATAATATTTGACACACTGATTTTAAATCTTTTTTTGAAACTTAGTTTATTGTGAACTTCTTTGCATGTCAGTAGATGCACTTCAGCAAAATCGGTTTTAAGGATTTAAAAATATTATAGCTACACATACTATAATTTACCTTACCAATCTCCTATTATATTGGACATCTGCAATTATCTCTAACTCTCTACTATTGTAAATGGTACTGAGATAATTTGTGGGGGGCTACTGGGGATTGAACTCAGGGGCACTAGACCACTGAGCCACATCCTCAGCCCTATTTTTTATTTTATTTAGAGATAGCGTCTCACTGAGATGCTTAGTGCCTCGCCTTTGCTGAGGCTGTCTTTGAACTCACAATCCTCCTGTCTCAGATAAACAATCTTATAACTATGTCTATGTAGACATTCTTAGTTATATCCTTAGAACAAATGCCTAGAATAAGTGCTTATAAAGATACCATCAAGTTGTTCTTCCATAAGACTACAGTCCACCAAACTGAAAGTGGGAAAAAAGCCCCTTTTCTCTTATCTTGCCAAAACTATTACCAATTTGCTCTTGGTTATTTGATAGATCAAAATTCACACTTTGTTTAAATGTGCATCTCTTTATCATTGGTATAAACTCTTACCTTCTGTACATTAACTCTTGGTCCTTTTTAAATAAATTGCTACCTCATACATCCTGAGTTTATGTCTTTATTAGTCTTTTATCTTTTTCTTATTGATTTGTATGAGTCCTTTGTATGTGAAATAAATTAGCTCTTATATACAGGTTATAAATGCTTTTTCTTGATTTGTTCTTTTTTTATGCTTTTTTGATGTAAGGTTTTTTAATGGTAAAATCTGTAAATCAAGCCAGGAGCAGTGGCACATGCCTGTAATCCCAGAAGCTCCAGAGGCTGAGGCAGGAGGTTCTCAAGTTCAAAGCTGGCCTCAGCAATTTAGCAAGGCCCTAAGCAACTCAGCAAGACCTGGTATCTAAATAAAATACAAAGAAGGACTGGGGTTGTTGCTCAGCAGTTAAGTGCCTCTGGGTTCAACCCCTGGTATCAAAAAAAAAAAAATCTATAAATCACTTCTGTTATGATTTGTTCCTTCAGTGCATAGTCAAAACACCTTTCTCCAACTTAAGAATACATAGCCACCTCTACTTTCTTCTAGTTCTTTTATGATTCTGTTTTTATGTTTAACTATTTAGTATATTTTGGTATAATGCATTTAGTTTTTCCCTTCCAAACAGACATCCAAATATCACTTTTTAAATAATGTTCTCTTCCCACTAATTCAAAACACTAACTCTATCAAATATATACTAAATTCTCATCAATGCCTGGCTTTATTTTTATCAGTATTTTTTAATCTATGCTTGAGTTACTAACACTCTGCTTCCATTTCTGGGCTTTTGTATTTTAATAATTATTTTTCAAAATTTTCTTTGCTTTCTTCATATTTGTTATTCTGATTCAAATGTGCAAATTATTCCAAATAAAATTTAGAGTCTTTTTGCCATTTCTCAAGACTTGTTGGGATCTTGATTTCCTGCATCAAATTAACATGGAGATGAACTGACATCTTTATTGAATTTTGGCATCCAGAATCATCATGGACATCTCCTTTCTCAACAAAACTTCCACATTGGGAATTATCTGCAGTGCTAACAAATCAAAGTGACATGATGAATGCACTTTTTTTGGTACCAGGAATTGAACTCAGGGGCACTCAAACACTGAGCCACATCCCCAGCCCTATTTTGTATTTTATTTAGAGACAGGCTTTCGTTGAGTTGCTTAGCATCTCGCTTTTGCTGAGGTTGGCTTTGAACTCATGATCCTCCTGCTTCAGCCTCTCAAGCCAACTGGGATTACAGACCTGTGCCACTGCACCTGGCTGCAGTCACTTCTTAATGTATGAAATTCACTCAGCAGACTGACCACAGCTCCCCTCCTTCCAGCTCTCTCCATTGCATCTGTTTTTGTTTTGTTTTGTTTTTCAGGGCTGTGGATGAAACCTGGGGCCTCCACATGCTAGGTCAGCTCCTTACCACTGAGCCACAGCCCAACCCTACTGCACCTGTTTTCAGACCTCACTGAGATCTCATCCCTAAAGTCCTTGACCTTCATTCCTGATCCTGCCTGGCTCAGATATCATGGTCCAGCACCTCAACTGCTCTCCCTCCAATACCCCAACTCCCCTGCCCACAAAGCCCACATATCGAACCCCAGCAACTACCCTGTCCATCTGGCATTCTGCTCTCCATCTGCATCAACTTGCTGCCCCTACAGGAGAAAAAAAAATCACACAATTACAAAATCACTTTGAGCCACTGCACCTAGGTACCTAGCCCCCTGTGGACACTCAGTTTACCAGGCTATCCTTCAGTGTGCCTAGTCAGCCTCGGTTGACCACATCTTGGTGCCCTGGGGACAATACTGGGTACCATCCTGGAGGAGGTGCTGCTGGTGCCTCCCATAGATCTCTGTACTTGGCCAGTTCATCCATTCTTCAAGTGCTGTGCGTCCTCTCCCCAGGTGTTGACTGCTAATAGCTCACAGATGCTTTCTTTCCCAGAGACTTGTCCTCTCCCAGTGAACATTACCTTGCCCAGGAGTTCTATAGCCTCAGAGGGGACAGCCCAGAGGGGACAGCCACAGTCAGTGATTGGCTGACATCAGTGTGCAAAAGCTTTTCCTCTTTCCTCAGCTAGGACTGTTCTGGGTAGGTTTAGACTCCAGAACCTTCCTTGGATCAAGCCAAGGCCAGACTTTGCCAAAGACATCTTTGCCTGGCATCTGCTCCATGTCCTCACTCCCAGATAGGTTTTAGAGTATACCCTCAAATCCTGGCCATATGGATCCCTGTCTCAGAGTCTTTTTCTAGGGGACTCAACCTGAGATACTACCTCCTAAGGTTATGATGAGAATTAATTGAGCTAATATATGCAAATCTTTTTCAACAATTCCTAGAATAAGCCAATTGTCAAAATATGTGAGTGGTTGTTATTTTTAATTATCAGGATTATTGATATATAAGAATTCTGTGTGTCTACAGTTGTTGCCCAGTTGAGAGAGTGCTTTGTTGGGTCAGTCAGGAATTAGTCCAGTGTAAAATTAATCAGACAGAAAGCAGATTCACTTTTTTATAAAAAGAGCCCTGGCTGAGTTATCTATCCACAGAAAAATGTGAAGGATGGGGGGCATTGGATCTGGACAAGCATGTTGGTTTTTCTCAAGATCTTTAGGTATCTTTTAGGTTATCCACAGGGCTGTGATCCTAAAGGCTAGGTGGACAGGGTCATATTTGTGTTCAATATAAGAAAGAATTCTCAGTCATTAGAATTATCCAGCACCTATTGTGAGTTTCTCTTCACAGGAAGCAACTAAGCTGAAGCTAGAAAGGACTAAAAAATCTGGAGTGTAGCTCAGTGGTAGAACTTGTGCTTAGCATGTGCAGGGCTCAGAGTTCAATCCCCAACACATGCACCAAAAAAATAAGGAGAGGAAAAGAAATTCGAGCCTAGAGAAAGATCTGAATGAAATGTCCTCTGAAGGACCTCATGGTACTGACTTTTGAATTCTTTGCTTGAGTCCATTAAAAAGGGGGAAGCTGGGCACAGTGGTGCACGCCTGTAATCCCAGCACTTTGGGAGGCCGAGACAGGAGACTCACGAGTTCAAAGCCAGCCTCAGCAATGGCAAGGCGCTAAGCAACTCAGACTCTGTCTCTACATAAAACACAAAATAGGGCTGGGGATGTGGCTCAATGGTTGAGTGCCCCTGAGTTCAATCTCCAGTACCCCCCCCCCAAAAGGGGGACTCTACGCCAGTGGCTCCATCCCCACAAAGCATCCTATCCTACTTCCTTTTCCTCCACAGAGTGCGCCCGGGTGTTCCATACAGGTGGGGCAAGACTGGTGCTGTGTGGAAAGAACTGGGAGAGGCTAGAAAATCTATATGATGCTTTGACCAGTGTGGCTGACCCCAGAAAGGTAAGGCCTTCAGCAATTGGCTTGGATCACTTCTAGTATCCTTAGCCTCCAGTGATTATTGAGGAGGGGTTCTTGGGCCAAATGGAATAAACTGGTGATTGCTTTGGGCAAATGGGAGGCAATGGTCCCACTAACCTTGACATAGGCATAAGGGGTGACTTGCTTTGGTTAGTCACCATGCCAAAACTTTGGCCTGACTCTCACCCTGATTCTGCCTAAGTTACACTCAACAAGAATCTAGAATACAGGAGATGTTCCACGTATGAGCTGATTATAGATATGGTTGGTTTTAAAACAAATTCTCCAGTGACATCCCTTCAAAGAAATCAAGGTCTGTGAAGTCTCCTCCCAAGAAGTCACCCAGGAAGTAAATACTTATCTCCATGCAGCTGCAATTTTCCAAGCATTGCAGGAGCATTATTTAAAAAGTTTCCCTTGAGGTTCTCTTTAGGATTCTTTGTTTCTTTTTTAATCTGTACCCTTGAGGTTAGATTTGATGCTTGTCAACAGCCAAAAGTAATTTAGAGCTAAATCTGGCATTCGAAGAGATGGATCAAATAGAACAACACAGAATTCTCCAAAGTGTTTCTTGGGATTTTCCTAGGTTACAAGGTTCTGCAGTCAGCTGTGTGGGTAATATGGAGTTAAACCAGCCTCATCTGCTTTTTTGACTGCAGGACCTCTCAAAGCCTTTGATATGCTAGGGTACATTGCTTGTCTCCACAAAGAACTTGGAGAAAAGTCTATATTTCCCACACAAATGTGACCACACAGTGGAAACCTTCTCTTGAAAGCTGTATCTCAGAACTAGTGTCTGTCATACACTAGGATTGTATCAACCACACAGTGTCACCAATTTCTGCCCTTCAACCCTGACCAATGCAGTCTTAATGACTGCAAGTGTCTAGAGCTGAACAAGGTACCTAGCACATAGTAGGTGCTCCAAAAAATACTGTGTTGAGTATATGTTTTGAATCCAAACAAAAATATGGCTCCAGACTACTGTGATGGGTTTTCTGAATCTTGTAAGCCAGATTGGAAAGCACTTTCCAAAAAGGAGTTCAGAAATGTTAAAAGTAATGATGTCTCCATGGAACCTTGCTAGGGTTCCAGAAGGGACCACTATCAAGGGCAATACTCGTTTGGATTTATCAGTTCTGGGACCTTGTCCAAAAATTCAGACTTACATTTTAAGATTTGGAGTTGTTGTTGCCTTGGTCCCCAGAATGAATTCTTCATCCATCTCCTTCATCTGAGAGTCATTTCAACTTTTTCTTCTTTGGCTTTTTTGTTTGTTTGGGGTATTGTTCATTTTATTTGCAGTTATTCCATAAGCTTTGAATTTCAAACATAGTACCTCTTAGATTGGGGTCCCCCGGCGTCTGCGGGAGAGATGATACCACACGTGCCCTGATCCCACACCTCTCTCATCGGTTCACCAGACATTCACCCCAAAGCTGGTCCTGTTGGATCTCGCAGACATCAGCTGTGTCCAGGATGTGGCAAAGGAAGTCCTGGATTGCTATGGCTGCGTGGACATCCTCATCAACAACGCCAGTGTGAAGGTGAAGGGGCCTGCCGATAAGATCTCTCTGGAGCTCGACAAAAAGATCATGGATGCCAATTACTTTGGGCCCATCACCCTGACCAAAGGTCTCATGCGTTTCATTTCTCTGTGGGTTTCTGGGTCACAGGATGCTAGCGAGGGCTGTTTGGTCACCTGACAGTCATGCGATTCTGGACAGAATTCCCCACCCATCAGAAAACTCCCATACTTAATGACATTCTCACTGTAAACGTTGGTGACAGAAAAGGGCTCTTGGAAGTGTCTCACTGGTAGACTCCAACCTCCCTCTTATGAAACCCTTCTGCTTGCCCAAATTCTTCCCTTTACCACTCTCTTGTGCTCGCACCCGCGGCTCCCCTCAGACTCAACATCTCTGCACCCTTGTCTTCATCTTTTGCCTGTAGTTTGCTCCATAATCCTTCTAGTTGAGCTGCTTCTAACCAGGACAATTGGCCAAAGTTCTGTCCTCAGAAATGAATTAAAGAAAGGGTTTACCCCCAAACTACGAGAGACTCAGCATTCTTCCAACTCCTTCATAGAAACAGAGAAGGCAGGAGGAAGCTGCTCCCTTACACGGTGAGCTGGAGGCTCCTGTGTGGTCCACAGAACACATCTAAGTGGAGCCGTCTCATTGCTGAGCTCAAAAGCAGATCTGAAGTCCAGGAGGTTAGGGATGGAGATGAACTAAGAGCTTGAAGCCTCTCCTTGTGAAAGAAGGAAAGAAAAGAAAAGGAGAGACAAAGAGGGAGAGGGAGAAAGAGAAAAGAAGGGAGGGAGGAAGACAGAAAGAAAGAAGGAAAAAGAAAGAAAAAAGTGTTAATCAAATCAGCAGCTCAAGGGAGAGTATGAGCCTGAAGAAAGCCTCCCCAGTTAGGGAGCAGGGTGTCCTGCAGGGGGTGGAGAAGGCATGACCTCACAGTCACCTTCCCCATAGGCAGCTCCCAACCTGACAGCCTCCAGTAATGGGATTCTAAGACAGACAAGGGAAAAGAAGCAGTTGATGCAGAAAGAAGACTTTCTAGAGCTTCTAGAATGGTAGCCCAGAGATAACCATTTCTTCCAGCCCAGCCTCTGGGGACACACCAACAGAGGAGTGTCATCCCATCAGCCTTCGATGGGGATTGCTCTATAGCAGCAAACTGAGGAACAAAAAAAGTGGAATGGGAATGGAAGGAACTGGTTTCTCCTCCTGGTTGGGCCTCTCATGGGCTAAGGGTCCTGTGTCTACCTCCGGGCCTCTGTTCATCTCTAACACAAAGGGGCTAAATTCAATCGATGCTCCTGAAAGCTGAGTCTTCAAGCACCATCTTGCTTTAGGGGCCCCGGCCCCATTCACGTGTACCATTAATTTATTTAATATCTTTCTCTGCTTTTCCTCATTTTAAAATTGAATCCACATGGGCCTGGGGCTGTAGCTCAGTGGTAGCTCACATGGATGAGGCACTGGGTTCCATCCTCAGCACCACATAAAAATAAATATATCCATTGTGTCCATCTCCAACTAAAAAATAATTTAAAAATTCACAAATTATTTTTAAAAAATTGAATGCACATTAGGAAGAAATATTTATTATACCAAACATACATATAAACCCCTCTTCACCCTCAATGAATAGAAGGCACACTGAAAACTAAGTGAAGGAAGGTCTTCCAACACAGCCTGGAGGATGTTCATTCTTTCTTCTCTTTGCTGAAAGATTCATGAGCACTTTCAAGACAGGTAGACAGATGTTAAAGACATATTAGAACCAACATGAGATTTTTTTTTTTGAGATAATAGAAGAATTAAAAATAAAAGGTCTTTCCTATTATTAATAAGCTGGTGTCACTTAATTAATACATATTGGTAGGTCATTTAAAATCATCCAGCCATACACCAGCTGAGCTGGCCCTCTCTTTGGAAACATTGGATCAAGGATTGTGGGGGGTCCATTCCACCCTTGTCCTGCTGCAGTCTAACTGACCCTGAGGCAGTGACGTCATGTGTGATGGAGGGAGTCAGGGAAGGGACCTTCTGCTTCTCCCTGACCCCACTCAGATTTCTTACTGTGACTCATTGTGTTTTCCAGTCCTGCTTCCCAACATGATCTCCCGGAGAACAGGCCAGATTGTGTTAGTGAATAACATCCAAGGGAAGTTTGGGATCCCCTTCCGCACAGCTTGTAAGTTGCTAAGATAAAAATGGCATGCGTCGTGTTGTACTTCTTACAGGATAAGACAAGCACTGTTATGTCTAAGACCAGGCATATGATTGATTACATGGGGCAGAGAATGTCTCATCCAGAGATGAGACGGTGTCTAGGAAGTTTTCTTTTATCCATTCATTTCCTATGTTTTTGAGCCTCTCCAGCAGGCAGATCCCTATGGGAGATGCTGGGATATAAGAGATAAGTTCCTCTCCTCCTGAAGCTCCATCTCACAGGTGGGCAGGACATCTGCTGGCCAAACATGACAAAGCCAGATGAAGGTCATGCTCCTACCTGGATGCAAAGTCCCAGCTCAAAGCCCTTTCTTCCATGAGGATGCCCCTGGAAGGACAGGAAAGATTAAAACCAGGGTAGAGAAGGCTGGGTGCACATCACAAAATGGGATAGAGATGGAGACATTTTGAGGAAGGAAAAGGAAGAAGGGCAGAATCCCAGGGAAGGGGCAGCCCTAAAATTGAGATGTCCAAGGAAGAGAGAGATTTCCAAGTGTATGTTCATGGGATTTGTTGGGAAAATTCTGGAGACATTCCCACCTCCCATAAGGTAGGCTCTGAGAGGGCAGGGAACATGCCATTTCCTTGTCTTTATGGTCCACAGTACCATGTGCAAAACAGGAGCTCACCGAGCATCTAATGGACAAAGGGTAAGAAGAGAGAGAGGAAAGAAGAAAAAAAATGTTCCCTGCATGAGTTACTAGGGCTGCTATAACAAAATACCACATACTGGGTGTCTTAAACAAAAGAAATGTATGTATTAAGTCCATACCGGCCCACCTTTATCTGTGCAATTCATTCACATAATCTCTCAGCTTCTCATCCTTCACTGTTCATAAAGTGGGCATAATAGTTCCTCTGTCCCTCTTCTGACAATATACAGTCTTCCCTTGGTACCCACAGAGTATTAGTTCCAGGACACCCCCAAAAGATAACAAAATCCATGGATGCTCAAGTCCCTTAAGTAAAATCATATAGTATTAGCATATAACCTACACACATCCTCCTGTATAATTTAAATCATCTCGAGGTTACTTACAATACTGAAGAGTAAGTAAGTTCTATGTAACTAGTTACTAAATGGAATTGTTTATGGACTAGTGACCAAAAAAGAGTTTGTACATATTTAGTACAGATGCAATTTTTTTCTGAATATTTTTGATCCATGGTTGGGGAACCCATGGATACAAAGGGCCAAATGTCTTAAAATAATGAGGCAGTGAGTCTCATACAGGTGCAGAGACTGACATGAAATGATGTGTGTAGGTTCACTGTACACACCAGGGAGGGGCAACTGGTGGGGAAGGGGTACAAGTGGAGGCAGGCAGGTGTCCATCTGGGTTTGGTTCAGCCAGCACAATGGCAATTTCTTTTTGTTATTTAATATTTAGTTATATAAATGTTGAAACATTTCAATAAATGTCAGGATTTCAGCTTCTGAACAATCTGGAAGGTGTTGCCCACCTTCCATGGCAACAGCTGGCAGGAGCTGAGGGATGAGAGCCCCTGCAGGCACAGCCTGTACTCTCTCATTCACCTTGATTTCTGGGCTGCTTCTCTCTACTCATCACTCACATTTTTTACTTTTGAACCTTTTGGAAACTAGAGTGGTCATGCAAAAATGGACCACTTATCCAAGGGTTTCCATGAGTCAGGCTTTGTGTGATGCAGTTCACACATGGTGCTTTGTTCAATGCTTAAGGTAACTCCTCTGTGGTGAGCCTCATCTTACAGGCAAGGAACCTGAGTCCCAGCCCTGCATCCCAAGCCCTGTACAGCGAAGGGGTTGGATGGTTTTCCCAGGACAGTCTGGACCAGTATGCATGGAAAGGACAGCCTGGCCCTTCAGTCTGGAGAACAAGGGAAGGAGTCTGGTTGTAGGTATCTGAGCATAGGGGAGGCCACCTACTGCCTCCCTCAGCCTGCAGTTGACACCTCTAAAATGTGAAGATGGGGCCCACACACTTAAGAGGTGGCTCCAACTTCCCAAAGCTTTGGGAGTGTCCACCACTTGGAATTTCTAGAACAATTCTTTACCCAATCCATGGCCTCCATGATTTGAACTGAATTTGGTGCTAGATGATATGGACAGTTTTTTCAAGAAAAAAAGGGGGACCGGAAGCAAGAAGATTTGTCCTTCAGGCTTACCACAGCTACCAGTTGGCCCCATACCTTGGATAAGTCCCTTGGGTATCAGCAGTCCTGGGAAGGAACAGGAAATTATACCCATGCTGGGCATTTTATGTTTGCTCATTTGATCTTCACAATAACTTGTCAAGAGAGATTTCATCTTCATTTGTAAAAATAAGAAAACTGAGTCTCATTGGCCTAAGGGCACACAGCAGGCAAATGGCTAAACTGGATTCAATCCCAGTTCTGGCTCTTTCTACCTCTTCAAGAGGGCTTTGTCCTCATCTGTAAAGCAAAGCGTGGACTTTTTAAGGACACTTTCAGCTCGGAGTTTGTAGGAATGCGTATGTTGGCCCTCTGGTCTCCAGTGTACTCACCAGGAAACAAGATTGAGGCCTTTCCCACACCCACTTCTGGCTTGTTTTTCTTCCAGATTCAGCCTCCAAACATGCAGCCCTAGGCTTCTTTGACTGCCTCCGAGCCGAAGTGGAGGAATATGATGTTGTGGTCAGTACCGTGAGCCCTACTTTCATCCGGTCGTACCACGTTTATCCTGAGCAAGGAAACTGGGAATCCTCCATTTGGAAATGTGAGATGTGAGAGGGAGGCTGGAAGCTGGGGGCGTGGTGGGGGGGAGTGTGGTTTCAACGGGCCCAAGGGGGTGTTCCTGAAGCATGAGTCTGGGGGTGGTAGAGCCTGGGCATACAGCTAACAGCAGGATACGGGCCTCAAACCTTTAAGACAAGGCACTAGGAAAAGAGAATCATGACCTGCAACCAATAGACCTGGTCACTCAGCCTGTTCCATAGCCTGCCACACCAGCCTCTGAGCCTAATCTGCATGTGTAATAACCACATGCAAAACTGTCCTGCTAGCCAGGTTCAGTGGTGCACGCCTATAATCCCAGCTGCTCGGGAGGCTGAGGTGGAAGGATTGTGAGTTCAAAGCCAGCCTCAGCAACTTAGCAAGGCCCTAAGCAAGTGAGACCTTGTCTCTAAATAAAATACAAAAAAGGGGTGGGGATGTGGCTCAGTGGTTAAGTGCCTCTGAGTTCAATCCCCTGTACCAAACCAAACCAAACTAAACTGTCCTGTTCCACCTTTCAAAATGGCAGCACAGAATGGAGACTAAGACTTTCAAGCCAGACCACCTGCACTGGAAGCTTACCTCTGTTGCAGATCAGACTGTTGAACACTGGCAAGTCCTTTAATGGCTCTGTGCCTTGGTTTCCCCTTTAGAGAATGAGTGATAACACCACCTCCCTCATAGAGTTATTGAGGCGCCTAAAGCTTCCATCTCACCAGCCCACAGTGAGTGCTCTATAAATGCACATTATAATTATTCTAGAATATTCTAAACCCTACATCTAGCCCAAAGCTCTTGGTCTACATTGAAGAACCAATCTGAACCAAGCTGGAGGACAAAGCAAAGTGGTCCCAGGAAGCTCTAGACAAACACAGCTTCACAATGACAAAGAGCAGCCCCTTAATTCATCTAGCACCTTCTTATTTCCTAAACTCTTCTGTGTACCTACTTTCTGCTCAAAATGCCCTGGTCAAGGTTTCAAGGAGGTAGTAGGCCCACTTCACAGATGAAGAAACAGAGAGGGCGGCCTACTTTCCCCCAGATTTTGGGCAGGCAGAGGGTTCTGGGCAGCTTGCTCCCCTGCCAGGCCATAAACCCCTGCCCCCTTTCCTTCAGATTTTTTCAGGAAACTGGCCTACGGCGTGCACCCAGTGGAGGTGGCAGAGGAGGTGATGCGAACCGTGAGGCGGAAGAAGCAAGAAGTGTTCATGGCCAACCCCATCCCCAAGGCCGCAGTCTATGTCCGCACCTTCTTCCCAGAGTTCTTTTTTGCCGTGGTGGCCTGTGGGGTGAAGGAGAAGCTCAATGTCCCCGAGGAGGGTTAACCGGAAGAAGTCAGTGGGTTACTCCATGAGAATAAAGGCTTTCCTGGCGGGTGCCAGCTGGTGTGTCCTCTCCCTGATACTGGGGTCCCTCACAGGCCCTATGGCCTAACCTGCCAGAGCTCTCCTTGCAAGAGACACCATCCCAGTGAGGGTGGCTCAGAGCCTGCCCAGAAGCTGCAGGGCTTCTGGGTATCTCACACTTACATTCCTAGGACACACTTCCGGAACCTTCCCTCCTCTAGAGGGTAACAACTGAGCACAATGAGGGGAACACCCACATTATACACACACACTGTGGCCCCTGGCCTGCTCAGAGGCTCACTCGGAAAACCACCTCCATTGTATGCAAGACTGACCTCCCCACATCAGCCTCGACTCAGCAACCCTTAGAATAGAGCTGCCCAATTGGACTTCATGTAAGGATGAAGTAGATCTTGTCTTGTCCAATATGGCAGCTGCCAGCCATGTGAAAAACTAAATTTTAAATTTTAATTGTGATTAATTTTAACTTAAATAACAGCTGTTATTTAAGTATTATATAATGTAATTATTATATATGAGTTATTAATATTAATGATATTAATATTTATCATGAACATATGTAAATAATATAAATATATAAAATATGTTAACAATGTGTATTCACATACAAATATCAATCGTTGATATATTATTGCATATTAATGTATAGTTATGAATCAATATTAAGTTTAACTGATGTTATTAATAGCCTCCCTCACTGGCAGTGCCACAGAGCTATGATACTCCTGGCACCTTTCCCCAGGGACTGAGTTCATTGGTCTGAAGGGTGGCACAGCTGAGCCAGAATTTTAGATTCTCACTTTTTCTGACATGTGCAGTGAACGCTGAGAACCTCTGGGTTTCCACTTCATTGCAGACTTTTCTTACATTCTCATAGCAAAATTCATTTAAAACCTCTATCCTCATTACTGGTGGGCACTTTACTTAGTTTAGTTTTTTTTTAATATAGTAGATGATTCTTGGGCTCTTGGAAAATGTAGGGCAGCTTTTTTTGCACAAATATTTTAAGTTGGCTCAAAATTGTCTAAAATTTATAGACAAAAAGGACAAAACTTTCTTTCCTGAACCTGTCATTACAAAATTAACACATACAGGGTACACAGGTGCACATATAAATCTTCATTTAAAAAGTAAAATGCCCAGGATCACATGATCCCCCTGAAGCCCATCAGACCCCAGAACGTGGCTGATGGTTGAGTCCTACAGCCATAGGAAAACAAGATGTGGGGGCAAAATTTAAGAGGGTCAGTCAGCAAGGTAACTTTCTTTTGAGAAGTTTTGTCATTGCTGGACACAAGCACTATAGGGGTGCTCAGGACAGAGCCAACATATGGCAGGTGAGGCTTTTTGGGGGCACAACAGCAGGAAAGTGTCTGAAACTTGGTAGGCAGAAAGTAGGGATAGCAGCTCTGGAACAGGCAGGACTGCATCTGGGGCCACAGGCAGCCAGCCAATCCAGGGGACTCACCAGGGCTGGGATTTGGGCAGAATTTGGCCATCACTCAAACCCTGGATGTGGGTCTTACTTGCTTCTTTTAGGAGTCTAACTGGTGCCAGGTGAGTTCCAGACCAAGGGTGGAGGTGAGAGGCTGAGCTTTGGGTGACTCAGGGGCTTGGTGGAGAAGGGACTGACTCTGGAAGCATCCACATTGATACTAAGAGTCACTTACTGGAAGTGTGAGGACTCCTGAGGTGAGAGAAGACCACAGACACCTGGGATTCCCCAAAAGAAGGCCTGGAGCAACAGACTTGTTGAAAAAGGGACTCTCCTGTGGACATGCGTCTGCTCACTGGTCTCCTGTCAGTTGGCCAAAGGTGCCCTGGAGCAGAGAGTGGTCAAAGACCTATGAGTGAGTTAATAAGAGTGATTGGCAGATACCTTCAGACCCCCCAGTCTGGCGACACACAAAAGGTTGTGGTTGGAGCAAGGAAGACATGCAATATGTATAATGGCCACCAGGTGTCACTGTGGCTCCAAACCCATTTTGTCTGTAACCTCTCACCAAAATATTGCACAGTAGTAATGACCTCACATATTATATTCACAATTTCCAATGAGCATTTCCTTTCAGCATCCCATTTGGTCTTCATATAAACCTTAATTCATTAATTGCAAGGGCTGCTAAGCCATTTCACAGATAACAAAACTGAAAATGATCCTGTGCTATGAGATACTAGTGCTCTGGGCAGAAAGAGGGCAGCCTGATGGTGGGTAGTCCTGGAGACACAGAAAGTCTGGCTTTAGAAGGACCCGGTAGCCACTGACTGTCCCAGACCACAGAGTGGCCACCCTGAGATACTGTAGAGCTTTAAAACAGCCTTCACACTCCACACTGGGAAAGATAGAGATAATTTTCTGAGTGTGTTTCCCTCAATATCTACAAAATTGGACTAAATAGGAAAGCATAAAGAAACAACAACAACAACAAAATCACATTGCCCAGCAACCACTTTTAGCCTTTGGGCCCTACCCTAAAAAGACCAGAATCCTTATGAGAGTACATGGCTTGGACCCTTCAGGGGTCCCCTAAGGCGTTGCTGCAAGACCAAACAAATGAAGACACACTGCAGGGGGCAGCCATGGCCAATGTCCAGACAGCCTCTCTTTGCCCCTCCAGATCCTAGTAATGCTCCATCTCAGTGCCCCAGGATCCTGGCCTGTATGGCAGCTTTCTCCCTGCCAGGTTGCTGTAGTTGACTGAAACTTGGCTCCCATCAGGCAGGTGTTGGGCAGGTATCCCCTTGGGGATGGCTCCCTGCTTTGTCTCTTCAGGTCTAGATATTAATGGCTCCTACTCTTGCTGGCCCTGGGTGTTTTATCATCCTTCCTTGGTTTCTCTTAACTCCAACCACACCTCTATTACTAAATTCATTAATTTCTCCTTGATTACTTCTTGTGAGAGGTTGAATCATGTGTACCTCTCCCCCTGCAAAAAAAGATATATTGATGTCTTAGTCCTCAGTAACTTAGAATATGACTTTATTTGGAATGAGGTGTTTGCAAGATGTAACTAGTTAACCTCTTTTCAATGTGATTGATGTCATTATAAGATGTGAAAACAGACATGGGGAGAAGGTCCTGTACTGCAAAAATTGGTGTTATACAACTACAAGCCAAGAAATGCTGAAGATTGTCAGCAAACCAGCAGGAGAGAGGCAAGGAAGTTGTTAAGGTTTGGATCTTTTTTTTTTCTTAGTTCTAATCAGTTATACATTACAGTAGAAAGCTCTTCAATTTATTGTACACAAATGAAGCAGATTTTTCACTTCTCTGGTTGTGCATGAAGTAGAGTCACACCATTCATGCAATCATACATGTACCTAGGGTAATGATGTCCATCTCATTCCACCATCTTTCCTATTCCCTTGCCCCTTCCTCCTCCTTTGAGAAAACATCTGGCCCCTGGCTTTTTGGGATAGGCTTATTTTGCTTAGCGTGATGTTCTCCAACTCCATTCATTTGCCTGCAAATGTGTGGTTTGGATCTTAAATGTCCTCCAAAGGCTCATGTGTCAAAGGCTTAGTCACCAGCCTGTAGCACTGTTAGGAAATGGTAGGACCTTTAGGAGGTAGGTCCTGGTGGGAGAAAGTTAGGTTATCGGGACCTCTGGTCCCTTCCTGTCTGTCTCTCTTTGCTTCCTGGCTGCCATAGATGAACAGGTTTCCTTTTCAGTGTGCTCCTGCCATGATGTTCTGCCTTGCCACAAGCCCCAAAGCAATAGGGCCAAGCCACCATGGACTGACATCTCCAACACAGTGAGCCCAAACAAACTTCTCCTTTAAGTTGATTCTGTCATGTACTTATCATCACAGTGCTGGAAAACTAACTCAGAAGTGTTCTCTTCTTCAGGTTTCAGAGAATACAGGGTCCTGCTGATAGTTTGAATTCAGACTTCTAGCCTCTAGAACAGGGAGACAACAAATTTCTATTTTAAGCCATCTAATTTGTGGCAATTTGTCACAGCAGCCCTAGAAAATTAATACATCCCATCTGTTCCCAGCCTGGACCTTGACGGACACAGCCAATACCCAAAAGAAATTTATACAACTCATTTGGAGACACTCTAGAACCAGAGGAAATGGTGTTATGAGGTGCCCCTCAGTGAGATCCGGAGAACCAAATCGGAGTTTTAAAAGAATCTTTATTAGCCAGCTGGTGACTACCCCTCAGCAATACGCTGTTCCGGGTGCAGCCTTGAACCTCTGTGAATCCAGGCCTTTTAAGGTAAAAAAACATTTCCACTATGGGGGCCACTTGCAATTGTGCAAAGCAAGCTCAGTTACAGAAGCTAACAAGTCAGTGATCATGCAAACAGCTACAGAGTTACAGGTGTCGGGAATTTTCCATTAGGGCAGGGTTGACATTTGTGATTGGCCAGGCCAGGTCACGGTGCTTTACCAGAATTAGTTTCTTATGCCAGCCAACTGAAACCCTAGTCAAAATGGCTTCTCTCTAAGATGAAGTCACTTTGGGTAACCCCAATTCTGCGCAGGGTGAGATGTCTGAGCAAAATGGGATCGACCCAACTTAACTTTCAAGTCAGCCCATAACAATGGCTATTTCTTCAAGGACACCCAAGCAGTCTTCTAGGGTGCACTTACTGTGCTCGTAGAAACAACTGGCCCTCTAAGTCATAGACCTAAGCAGCTTCTAATTGAAAAGCTCTACTCACTTTAAAATTGCTAGTGAGAATCTCGGCCTCCAAAATGGAACTCCTCTAGGGTTTAACTATTATTTCAAGACTATTCCAAGCAAATCTGTTCAGTGACAGATATCTGACTACACATGAGCAGAAGACTTGGCTGTGAAGGCAGAACTCATGAGTTTTCTGCAGAGAGAGGGTCAGAAACACTGAGATCCTGGTGCCCTGAAGGAAGATAGTGTGCTCAGCACGGTAGCATGAACCTGTGCAGGAGGATGGACCTCTACATTAGTGGCCCTGCACCAGCAACCAGCCACATGTGGTCTGCCTAGCCAAGAAAGCCTCTGCTGGCTGCCAACCCAAATTCCCACACCATTCCTGGAAGGGTATGGTCTTCTCTGACTTGGGATCCCTCAGAAGAGTGAATCAGTAGGCTGATAGAGACACACTGTAAGTCAATGTAAGTGAACCTTGACCTTTCACTGTCACTACCACTCCATATCTTGTGGCTGACCATGTGGATCCTTAGAAAGTCAAATGCTGGGGCTGGGGTTATGGCGCAATGGTAGCGTGCTCGCCTAGCACGCGTAAGGCACTGGGTTCGATCCTCAGCACCACATAAAAATAAAATAAAGATATTCTGTCCACCTACAACTAAAAAATAAGTATTAAAAAAAAAAAAGAAAGTCAAATACTGTGTCAATCATGACTTTACGGGTTACAAGCAATAAGATTCCAACTCCCACGTTTGTTCACCCAAATAACCAGAAAGTTTTATTTCAGTCATCTTTAGAGTCCAATGTCCCAGTGGTGCCATCAATATTCCATCTTTTTTTTACATTCTCAGCAACATATGCCATTATGTGGGATTCACACTCAGCTGTCCTTACTATCAGAATAAGATGGACACCAATAACTCCAGACCTAGGTCCTATGTGTTTAGAACCCAAGTCAAAATATATTTCTCTTTTCCCATAGCTCAAATTAAGTACTCATCCCCTTAGGGTGGATGGCCATCTTGAAACAGCCAGTGCCTGTCTTATTGTCCTGTCCTGAGGGGCCGTGTGCCCATCCTAGGGCAGGAGACATGCGCAGCTCTGCCTGAACAACAAGAGCAGAGAGACAAAGGCTACTTTCCCAATAGAAAACAAAGATGCTCGTGCCAGGCATGGTGGCGCACGCCTGTAATCCCAGCACTTTGGGGAGGCTGAGGCAGGGGTTTAAACCACGAGTTTAAAGCCAGCCTCAGCAACAACAAGGTGCTAAGCAACTCATTGAGACCCTGTCTCTACATAGAACACAAAATAGGGCTGGCGATGTGGCTTAGTGGTCGAGTGCCCCTGAGTTCAATACCTGGTACCAGAAAAAAAAAGAATAAAGAAAACAAAGATGCTCTTCCAAGAAAAAGAGAACACATATTTTTCAGGCAAAACAGCCTTTCTTTCTAAATGCTTGTTCCAAGGAAAGCAATGGAACAAACACACACTGGGCATTAACAACTCTTTTGCTGCCCTACTTGGATCTCTCATTCGTTGCTTGATGCAATGCTCCCAGCAAGCCTCCAAGATAAATATTGATTTCCTTTCTAAAGATGAGAGAAACACATGCTCAGCAAGCTGGATAGGTAAGTTAGCCGAAGTCACAAAGTCAGTGGGAGAGCCAGTACTTGTTTATGGAATGGCTAGACCACTCATGGACCAAGATCAATTATCTGTCATTCTTCTTCTCCATGTTAGAACTGGGTGAAGTTTCGGAGTGTAGGATCAGATCAGGTGCTCCCTCCTGATTTTCCCTGATCAACAGTGGTATTGGAGAAGATCTAGGTTGCCAAATCAGGTCAAGGAGCTTCCATCAGGATGGCTATGGTGGAGGAATTTGGTCTGGACTAGTTAGTGTTTTGTAGACAGAAAGGGGAATGTCCTGTATATAGGCAAAAGAGAAATCTGAAAGATTTAGCAGACACTTTTGGTGCCCCATGACACAACTTCCTATCCATCCCCACTTTCAGGGGCAGCTGGTGAGAGGCCCCCGTGCATGCCAACACCATTCCAGCTCACCTCTCCATTCTCCACTTTCCCATGTCAGGACTTTCTCTAAAGCTTGAGAGCTCTTTCAGCCCTTGCAAGGGCAGTCCAGAATTATTGAAGAGTTCATGTTCCTGGGGGAACCTCCACCAACAGGGACAGGAATTGGTGGGCAGTGCCCCAACTTCTTATGCTTTGGAGGTGCAAATAAGGCACATTCTACATGCTTTCTCACAGAGTCTGCGATAGGATTGAGCCCAGATCAATAGCACAAATTATTGGCATCTTATCTTTCCCTGCCTCAATCTCCCCATTCTGTGGATTCTGCTTCCTGAGGGGCAGGTTGAGGGGCAGGATGCCTTCCTCCCAGTCCCTGTCTCAGATTCTTCTCTCAGGGAAACCATAATACAAACTACTTTGGGGAGTTTGTGCCATTTGAGATGGACTAACATCATGTTAGGGACTAGTAGTTGGTAAGAAACTAAAATTTACTCAAACTTGTTCACATAAAAAGGGAGTTTATTAAAAGAATAAAGAGAAATTTCAAAAAGCAATCCACCAGGGTTCTCGGAAATTGAACTATTTGGAGAGTCTCTCTCTATTCCTCTTTCTTTCTCTCTCTCACACTCCACATGGTATTTTGCCGGATTCTTTCTGTGTCTGCCCCATTTTCCTGTTCTCTTGCAGGTGGCCTTCCTGTTTCCTCAGGATTTCTGTTCCCACACAGCTCTGACTGGCACACAGCCTCGGCTTGCTGAATGTCAAGTCTCACTCATCCTACATCTCTGGACTCTCACAGCTTGATTCTCCAGAGCAGGCTAGAGCAGTCTCTCAAATGCTCCCCTCCTTTTCCTAATTTATGACAAAAAGAAAAAAGAAAAAAAAAAACGGGTCAGCTTGAATCAAGGGTCCATCCATGGTTCAACAGTTCAGTTACCTCTTGGGTTATCCTCTTCCAGCTCATGTGGGTGGGACTGGATCTGCAAGAGCAAAGTGAAGAGGAGGCAGTGACTAGTCCAGGAAGTGAGGCAGAGCTGAGCTTCAGAATCATTGAAGTGAGCGTGTGGGTAAGAGCAATGGGAGTGGCAACAGGTTGGGGGAGATGTGTTAAGAGACTTGTGCAATCAGGTGAGGGATTGAAGGGGGTCAGATGAAAAAGAGTAGAGGCAGGGGAAATGATGCAGTGTGCGACTGGCAAGATATGGTGACTGATTAGGAATGAGAGGTAAGGGAGAAGTAGAGATGACTGGGAGGTTTTACTAGGAATGTAAGAGGGTCAACCACACAGAAGATGCTGAAGTCTATGATACACTATTTTTTTTTTTTTTTTTTGGTACAGGGGATTGAACTCAGGGGTGCTTGACCACTGAGCCACATGCCCAGCCCTATTTTGTTTTATGTAGAGACAGGATCTCACTGAGTTGCTTAGCGCCTCCCCATTGTTGAGGCTGGCTTTGAACTCGCAATTCTCCTGTCTCAGCCTCCCAAAGTGCTGGGATTACAGGCATGCACCGCTGCCCCCAGCTATACACTACTTTTGAAGCAGGATATTTAAGTATGAATTGGATATGTCCATCTACATCCTTAGGTGGTAGATGTTTGGACATTCTTTTGTTCTGCATGTTGAGGTATGGTTATTTATATAGGATTAAATTATTTCTCATCAAAGTGAATTGACTGTCACCCCCAGATTTTCCTTGTCATCTAAGTCTTGATGAAAGAAAAGCAAATGTTAATAGACTGCAATGATGAAAAAAGACAATTTAGTCCAACAGAAAATTCTTTCCAGCTTACAGTCATTCATAAAAGAAAGGATGACAAATGACTCTAGTCTTAAATAAATGACCTTACATTAAAACTTGCAAAATTAAAGATACAGAGAGAACAAATTTAAAGTATTTAATGTTTGCAAATAAACTGAATCAATATACTACTTAGGCATAAACATGTATGTGAGGAAATTTTAAAGAAAAACAGGGGAGAAGCCAGGTGTGGTGGTGCACACTTGTAATTCCAGCACTTTGGGAGGCTGAGGCAGGAGGATCGTGAGTTCAAAGCCAGTCTCAGCAATGGCAAGGCACTAAGCAACTCCGTGAGACCCTGTCTCTAAGTAAAATACAAAATAGGACTGAGGATGTGGCTCAGTGGTTGAATGCCATGAGTTCAATCCCTGGTACCCCTCACCCCCTAAAAAAATAAAAGAAAAGTAGAAGAGGGATAAACAGCAATCAGGAGAACAGTTGGGGTGGAGATATGGCCTAGACGAGAGGCATAGTAGCTTCAGATACACTGGTAAACTTGGTAATTCTTAAGCCTAGTGGTGGGTTCATCAGTGATGTTTGTTATTCTTCCTTAAAGTATTTGCATACATGATTTACACTTTTATATTTATAAAATTATATTTTATAATTTTTTACAAGTTAAGAAAAAAGACAACATCCTTCTTCACAGCAAGCGTGTAAATAGCTGTTGTTTTCACTCTCCTCAGAGTATGGCAGCCGTGTCTCCCTAGGAGGACCACTGGAAGACCATGGGGCCCTTACATGAGTTGGAATCTGAGAGGTTAAGACAGCTGCTCAAGTCTGAAGCCTCTGATTCTTCCCTTAGTTACAAAGGCTTTGTGGACAGAACTGCAAAGAATTCCACTTCCACAACTGACTGGTTGTGCGATGTTGGCTCTTTTAACCGTAAGTATTAGTAAAATGGAGATGAAACTAGTGCTTACTATACAGCATTGTTTGGAGGATAAATGGAATGTTTTGCACATCTGAAAGTAAAGGGTGCTCGATGATAAGGGCCCAGCCTACAAACCTTCAGCACCAGTCATTCTTTGAACATTCTGCAAGTGGGAAGCCATTCCTCAGCCACACAAGCCAATTAGAGTAGCCATGCAAATAGAGATAAGAAACAGAGCTCTAAGCAAATGGACCAATCATAGGGCAGAAGATCTTTAACATCCTGGCTCTAGGGTCTTAAGTCTGTTTCTAACAGGAAAGAATTACAGTGGATTAGTGAAAAGACCTAAAGGAAAATACAAAAAAGAATGACCCAAAACAATGGTGACACCAGTTTCAAACTTTCCTAAGTATAGGTTAAATTATGTATGCATTTTATTTTATAAAATAAAATAAATAAAATAAAATAAATAAAATAAAATATCTGCCATGTGCTTTGCAATAGATTATGCAAAGACAAATAAGTCTGTGATCTCAAAGATATCCCAAGACCATGACTATCTTTGCTTTGACCAAAAGCCCTGTAAGTGTGTACATTAGTTTTGTTATTTTAGAATGAACATTCCTGTTTCTTTATTGCCCTTTATATCATCAAAGTTATACATGTTCATTATTAAAATTCTTTACAGAAATATTAAAAATGAAGTCTTGGGCTGGGATTGTGGCTCAGTGGTAGAGCACTTGCCTCGCATGCGTGAGGCACTGGATTCGATTGTCAGCACCACATAAAAATAAATAAAATAAAGATATTGTGTCCATCTACAACTGAAAATTTGTTCTAAAAAATGAAATCTTAACCTGCTACTATAATTCTTTAGGGATAATATTAAGGATTTTAAAAATGCTTCCAAGTTAATTGGTATATAGCTTTCCAATTTATTTTTTTTAGCATGATACTATATCATATTATTTTATCACTTATTTTTCCTCTTAGAAGTGTGTCTTGGGCATCTTCATCATGTTCGTACATAGAGGTCCATTTCTTCATTGTTGTTAGAGTTGACATGCTAAAAATTCCTTAAAGTGTTTTATAAAGGGAACACATCAATACATGGGGGTGGGAAATAATACCACAAGAGATTACAGATTGTTGGAGAAAACTGAGTAAATTATACACTGCACTTTAAAACAATAGCACTTTAAAAACCATTAACTATCACCAAGACAACACTGGATTTGTGAAGAGAAGAGACGAATGCAAGAGTAGAAAAGAATAGGATCCAAACATAGGTCAATTCACTCACAGCTCACAATATGGCAACTTAGTTTTCTCTCTTTTTTGGGGGGGTGGGTACTGGGGATTGAACTCAGGGATACTCACCACTGAGCCACATCCCCAGCCCTATTTTGTATTTTATGTAGAGACAGGGTCTCACTGAGTTGCTTGGGCCTCGCCGTTGCTGAGGCTGGCTTAGAACTCTGGATCTTCCTGTCTCAGCCTCCCTAAGTGCTGGGATTACAGGCATGTGCTGCCGTGCCCGGATAGTTTACTCTTTTTTAAAATGCTTTTATTAGTGCATTACAGTTAGACATATCGTGGAGTTCATTTTGACATAATCACATATGCGTGAAATTTAATTTGCTGCATCAGAGTCCCCAGTGCCTCTTCTTTCCCTCCTCCTCCCTCTCCGTAGGCCCCTTCTTCTATTCAATTGGTCTCCCTTCTATTTATTCATCGTTTTTTTAATTGATGCTTTATGGATAAGACATAAAGGTAGAAGTCACTGTGCTATATTTATACATGTACATAGTATAATCTTGTCAAATTCATTCCACACTTCCTCCCTTTGCTCATCCCTCCCCCCTCCCCCTCAGTCTTCTTCCTCTACTCCACTGATCTTCCCTCTATATTGGTGAGATCCAACACGCCCCTGCCCCGTTTTTCCCCTTACTCTGCTCCTGCTTCCACATATGAGAGAAAACATTTGACCCTTGACTTTCTGAGTCTGGCTTATTTCACTTGGCATGATGTTCTCCAGTTTCATCCATTTAAGAGCAAATGGCATAATTTCATTCTTCTTCATGGCTAAGTAAAATTCTATTGTGTGTATATATACCACAGTTTCTTGACCCATTCATCTGTTGATGGGCACCTGGGCTGGTTCCATAACCTGGCTATTGTGAATTGCTCTGCTAAAAATATAAATGTGTCTGTATCACCATAGTATGCTGATTTTAGTTATTTTGGATAAATACCAAGGAATATGAGAGCTGAGTCATATACTGGTTCTATTACTAGTCTTTTGAGTAATCTCCATACTGCTTTCCAAAGTGGATGTACTGATTTGCAGTCCCACCAGTAATGTATAAGTATACCACGCCTTCTCCATCCCTACATTCTTGCCAGCATTTATTATTATTTGTACTCTTGATGATTACCATTCTAACTGGAGTGAGATGGAATCTCAGTGTGCTTTTGATTGCATTTCTATGATTGTCAGGGATGTTTAACATTTTCATTCATCATATATATATTTGGCCAGTTCATTTTCAACAAAGGTACAAAAAAAATCAATGAATAAAGGATGGTCTTTTCAATAAATGGTGAAGGAATATTTGAAGTCTATATGCAAAAAAAAATGAACTTTAATCTAAATCTCACAGTACCCAAAATCAACTCAAAAGGAATCACAGATCTAAAAGGTAAAACTATAAAAATTTTTGTTGTTAAATTTTTTTTTTTTTTGAGTACTGGAGATTGAACTCAGAGGCACTCGACCACTGAACCACATCCCCAGCCCTATTTTGTATTTTATTTAGAGACAGGGTCTCACTGAGTTGCTTAGCACCTTGCCATTGCTGAGGCTGGCTTTGAACTAGCAATCCTCCTGCCTCAGCCTCCCGAGCTGCTGGGATTACAGGCATGTACCACTGTGCCCGGCTTGTTGTTAATTATAGTAATTTTTATAGTTTCTCCAATATTAGGAGAAAACATGTGGGAGCTAGGATTAGAAAAACTTCAGAATAAGCAAAAACAAGAGTGGGACTTCATTAAAATAAAAAAAAATTGCTGTGTATATGACATTTTTAAAAGAATGAAAAGATAAGCTGCCAGCTGGGCAAAAAATATTTGCAAATCATATATTCCACAAAGAATTAGAATATATGATGAATCCTCAAAACTCAACAGCAAAAAAACAACCCAATTTAAAAATGGACAAAAAAACCTGAACAGATACTTCATTAGGAACTATATATGGATAGTAAATAAGCACAGGAAAAGTTGTTCAAAGCATTGACCATCATCAAAATGTAAATTAAAGCCACATAAAATATAACTACATTCCTGTTGGAATGACTAAAATAAAAAATATTGAGAATACCAAGTTCTAACAAGGATATGGAGCAACTAGAATTCTCATTTTAGGAAAATACAAAATGGTACTGCTATTTAGGAAAACAGTTTGGTAGTTTTCTAAGAAGGTAAATCATACTTATACCACATGATCCAATAATCTTATGCCCAGATATTCACTCTAAAGATATAAAATTTTATGTTTATACAAAACCTATACATAAATGTTTAATAGCAGTTCTATTTATAATTACCCAAATCTGGAAATGACCCAAATTTCTTTGCCAGGTGAATGATCAACTGTGGTTTATCCATACACCAAAATACTATCCAGCAACAAAAATAAACCAACTATACATGCAACAGCTTGAATATATGTAACCCTTGATTCTGTCTAATCGTTGGAGGCAGCTCAAAATGATGTCCCTTGAATATGTACAGACTACTATCCTGATTCCTGATTCTCTTCACAAGGCTCATTTAAAATTCCCAATTTTCTTTAACCCTCCTCTGTACAATGGGGCTTCCAGTCCACCTTAGCACCTACCGTTTAGATGGGGTAACAATTTGCTAATATTCTTCTTAAAACATGGTTCCCAGTCTGTGAAATGTGTGAAGGAAATAGAAGGTGAGAGAATGGTTAACAGGTTCAGGGATGTGATTGGTTCACAGAGGAATGGCTTCTTATGCTCTATAGCTTAGGACTTAACTATAGTTGACAACAATTCATCAAATACTCCAATATAACCAGTGGAGAGAATCTGGAATATTTCCAAAACAAAGATAAATATCTGAGATGATAAGCCAATTACCCTGATATGATCATTATGCATTGCATACAGGTATTGAAATGCCACACTGTACCCAAAAAATATATATATATATGTAATTACTATACATTGATTAAGAATAAAAACATATTTTACAAAACCAGGCTCCAGAGCTCATGGTTTACTTCAAACATGATTTGACTAGCCCACAATAGGCAAGGATACTTTCACCTACACAAAACTATTTATGCATCTGACATTTTCAATTTTTGTTTTTTAGTTGTCAATGGATGTTTTTATTTTTTCTATTTACTATATTTGGTGCTGAGGATCGAACCTAGTGCCTTACACATGCTTGGCAAACCCTCTACCACTGAGCCACAACCCCAGCCTTATGCAATTGACTTTTTAAACCTTAAACTAACTATACTTATTCATGTTCTATTTGACCTTTGAGTTTATTTCAGTCCATAATTGTTAGAGGGGGAAAAAGTTCTGCAAAATTGATAAGTAGGCTATCTCTTCCTCCATCAAGCTACAAATACAAGTAAGCCAGAAACAGAAAGCAAAATGCCTTGAGCCTCACAGGATTTATCTGTCCTTACTTGATGTCACTAGTTGCTGGAACCATAACCAAAAAAAAAAATGTTAATTTTCTTCTTAAAATCTTCCAGTATTTTCTTCCCTTTCTTTAATTTAATTTTGTCCCTAAATAGCTGAACTTCAGTTCCAGTCTCCATACAGTCCTAGCCTAGGCATCTCTCAGCTTAATCACATGAATCTACCATGGGGACAACAGTCAAGTAACCTGCCCTTTCACTGCTTGTGAAATGGATTGGGTTGAACAAGGTGCACTCCAGACCCCCTCCTGTCTTTACAGTCCTTTATCCCAGGTGCCAGTATCTGCTGGTCAAGATCTCCACATCCACCTCAATATTTTTGAAGAATCAAATCAACTCGCTGCTTCCCTCTTACCTCCCGCAAGGGTCCTAGAGCCAAATCTGACCAAGCTGTGAGTCATAACAAGCATTTTGTTTCCTTTCTTCTTTTGGACTAAAAGTGATCACAAGATATCACTTAGAGCAAATTGTTCTGGCATACTAAAGTTCTCAAAAGAACTAAATCTACCCATTTACCTAGAACACCAGCTTAAATCCAATCAGGAAAATAATTTTGAGTCTGGAGAGGAAGGAAGGGTTTGGTAATATATCTTCAGGTTTCCCCCATGATATGTAACTGACCAAATATTTTACTTGTCAATTGGCTAATCCTGAGTTCATTTCAATATAACCTTAGATAAAGTGAGCAAAAATTAAATTATTTTATGAATGAAACTCAGAGCTATTATGTCTAAGCAGGAAGTGGGTGTCCTGTGCACTGTAGGATAATTAACAACATCTTTGTCATGTATTCATTACACGTCAGTAATACCACTCCTCTTGTCCCTCCTCCCAATTTGTCTCCAGCTATTTCCAGATGTCTCCAGGGAGGCAAGATCATCACCCCTCTCCACTGTTGAATTATCGTTGTACATGAAAGTTAGTGGAACTTGGTTATAAACACAGACATCTCACTTACCCTCCTGCCCTGAGCCATTCCCAGAAACTCATTTCTAGATAAGGAAAACAACATGATATTTTTGTTATTTGCGTATTTAAGAGAATGAACTAGAAACTGGGGTAAAGGTATAGCCTTGCCTTGTTCTCCAGCTGGTGAACCTCAGCTGGACGATGGCTGCCTCCTGAAACTTCCCCCACTTCCACCTTCTCAATTGCCAATCTGTTTTCCCTCCAGAACATGAAGGGACATCGGTACCACAGATGTCAAAGAGAAAGAGCCATCCAGAAAGAAAATAATAACCCATGGTAGAGAAGCAGGGCAGACTGAATAGAAAAGGAAGGCATTATATTTGGCCTTTATAAGAATCTATCAGATATGCCATAGAAGTCACTGCTCTCTTGGCAAGAGCAGTCTCACAGCCTTCAACGTGGCCAGCTCATTGCAATGGCTGAAAGATTAAAAGGAAGAAGAGGGGAAAGGGGGAGGAATCCAGGGAAGATGATTGGGCAGAAATATGGAGCAAGATCATGGCTCACTCTCTACCCACCTCACCCTCCTGGAACCCACTAGGACCCTGGGTCCAAACTTGGACCACATGCCAGTAATAAGCCATCTATGTGGAACAATGCCATACCATTGAATCATAGGGAATGTATTCTCTTACTGAGGTTAAAAGGAGCTTGAGTCTTTTCCCTTCTTATCAAATAATAAAATGTGTGATTAACGAATAATCATTGATTTATCCCTAGAGACTTCAAGACCTGTAAAGTAAATTCGTCTCTTGTCTCCTCTTCTGGAATTCCACATGCCTATCTTTATCTTGATGGGTTTCTTCCTGTGTACTTCTCCAGGCAGACTTTACACACAAATGTTACGTTTCTTGAATAAGCACAATAAATCCTGTCCAACCACTGCAATTTACCCAACCAAACAAAAATCTCATAAAGAAGGCTGATGCTAACATTCACCACAGAAGACTTTAAAAGAGAAAATTTTAACTATGAGAGAAGAACATCTATGGCAAAAAGGGGCTTGAATTGGAAACCACAATAATTGCCAATGATCTCCCAATTGTTTGGGGACATTACTTTGTTTTATTTTCTTTATAGAATATGTCACTGTATGAAAGTTTTCACTTTGTTGTTATTGTTGTCCGTATCTCTACAGAATGTTGGCTTTGTGAGATCAAACTTTGATCAGCAGACTATAGCAAAGCATAGAACAGTGTCTAGCTCACAGCATATAGTCAATAAATGTTGATTGGAAGAGTAGGTGGATGGATGGACATATCCATAGGTGGGTGGGTGGGTAGGTCAATGAGTGGATAAATGAATGGATCAATAGGTGGATTCCAGGAGGGTGAGGTGGGTGGATAAGGTGGGTGGATGAATGGATGGATGGGTCAGTTGATGGATTGGTGGATGAGTAGGTGGATTATGGATGATTGTTTCAATAGTGGATAGGTGGATGGATGGGTGGTTGGATAGATACATGGGTGGATGGATGAATCCATCTATCTCCTCCCTCTCCCTCTCCCTCTCCCTCTTCCTCTCTCTCTCTGTTCAACCCAACCCAAATAAAGGCCCATCTAGGCTCTGATCATAATCTCACTTCATCTTTTGTCAACTGAGTTTTCAATGTTTACACAAGGTAAAGATGTTGACTCACCTTTTTATCTTCTGTTCCAGGTGCTCCTTTACAAAGAAACAGGGAAATCCAATCTGTCAGAACACCTCCTTCTTTGGATCAGTTATGAATAATTCAAACTGAGAAGTTACCTTCTCATATCTAAGGAATTACTTAAACCAGATATTTCTTGGTGAGAAGAACTTAGTCGCTTATCACACTGATTCTGTGAGTTATAAGACAGAGCCCTAGAGGGAGAGGAAGTCCTTAGACCTATTCTGTTTCCATCTCTGGTCCAATACTGAGTAGCTGTCAAGAAGTAAGAAAAATGTAGGCATTCCTAGGGATTCCATTAAAGAGAAGAGGTTCGGGTCTACTTCATTCCATGAGAATTCAATAAGAGCATGCTCATTTTAGGCACTGATAGACATCAAGGGCTTACATAATGAATAACCTGGAATTTGCATAAGTATTCTCTACTTTTGCTTTGTCTACAGTGTAAACCCTTTGAAAATGCCAGGCCAGGTAAATGTTCTTGTTCAAACTGAGAATGCTCCAAATGCTTTAAAAGAAAACTGATCTAAACTTTGATCTGGTTAGGGCTGTAGCTGTAGCTCAGTGGTAGAGCACTTGCCTTGCATTCGTGAGTTCAATCCTCAGCACCACATAAAAATAAGTAAATAAAATAAAGATATTACATCCATCTAAAACTAGAAAAAAATGAAAAAAATTTGATCTGGTTACAAAATTGGGGCTGATGTCTAGCAACTAAAAGGGCTATGGCTCCCTAAGGGCCCTATATGAACTCTTTTCAGTTCAACCATAAAAGTTCACCCTTCTTCTCTTCCATGCCAGCTTTTCACCCACCAGTTTTACTAAATCCTTCTGCTCACCTGTACTCTCCAGTTAGAGAATCAACAACATGTTCCTGGAAATCTAAACTGAAAGACAACACGGCAAAGCCTAGTGACCCAGGCATCACTAAGTATGCATGTATGATTACAACAGGTTGAGCTCCCCTTGGAGGAAGAGGCTGATAGGGCGAGCAGAGGCTTAGAGGAGTGGCCAGTGGAACTAGGCAAGGTAATATGGAAAGAGCAGTGATGTGAAGGACTGATGTGTTCCAACACTGCATAGCTTCCCCACTGGCCTTTTCCTTCTCAGCCATAATTCCTGCTGAACTCTTCAACAGGACCCTAAAACTCAGTGCTGAACTCTTCTTGTCTCTTTGCATGAAAAAGGAATTTTCCAATTAGGGCATAATTATATTTTCAGTTCCTCTGTATATAATAGAGAGCAATAAGAATTGCCATATTTTTTTGATGACTTCAGAAAGTTTAAATCACTTCTTGCCAATGTTTTCCAGGGTCCCTGAGGTTCCCCTTCTGCCATCTCAGCATTTCTGCAGAAGTGTATTCACTCACCAGAAAGCCACAGTCTTGGCTCTCTTCCTCCAGGCCTTGGGACAGATGCTCTTCAGTGGAGACAACTTTTCCCACCTCTGAGGGCAGTGACTCAGGTAAACATTCTGCAGCTTCTTAAAGGCATTCAGGTTCCTTCTTCTTCTACAGACTTTTTAGCAACCACAGAAGTAACTGAGTATACCAAGAGGTCTTCCCTCCATCACAAGGAACAAAGGGGAAGGGTAAATAGCAAAAATCACATGGAGTAAAAATACCTTCTTTGGTATGTTTTAAATTGAGCTATTATTTCCCATACACAGCAAAGCACATAAATTTTAAAAGTGCAGTTCAAGGAAATGTTACCTATGTACACACACACACACACACACACACACACACACAACCTTTACACAAATCAAGTTATGAAACATTTTTATCACCCCAGAATGTGTCCTTATACTCAGTTAATACCTATCCCTCAAACTACCATCATTTTGGTGTTTATCACCCCATCAATCATTTTTACCTGTTCTTAAATTTCACATAAAGAGAATCATAAAGCTTGTACTTTTTTATGTTTTGCTTTTCTTGCACAATTTCTTTGTAAGTCATTCAGGCTGCTGCATATATCAGTCATTGGTATTTTTTTTTTTTTTGACGTTTTACTGTGAGATAGTACACGATATATTTGTTCACTCTAGGGATATTTTCTACTGACCTATTTCTGTAGTTTAGATCTTTATCCCCAAGGTGGTGCTACTGAGAGGCAGTGGAGTTTATTCTTAGGACCTTGGAGGAGTGCCCTGAAAGGGATGGTGGGACCCCTGTCCCTTCCTTCCTCTCTGCTTCCTGGCTCGTGATGAAGTGGGTGGTCTTACTCCTACATATACTCCTCACCATTATGTGCTGCCTCACCACAGACCCAAAGCAACAGAGCCAATCATTCATACTAGAACATCAAAAATGTGATCCAAAGTGAACCTTTTCTTGGTAAAAGTTGAGTATCATTAAGAGAGCAAGAGTGGAGAAAAAGAGAGGTAAGATAGGAAACTATTACAGTTGTCCAGGACAGATCTGGTGGTCTGTACATGAGCAATACTCATGAAGATGGAGAGAAGTGCTCAGATTTTAGATATCCTACATCTCTTACACAGTTCGACTCTGCAAGCTCTGACTGTATTTTATTCCTCAATTGCACTTGAACGTGGTGCTCATTATGAATCTATGAAGCTCGTCTCTGTGCCTCACATTTCTATAGGACTTCCCATTTGAAAAAACTGTGTGGGTCTCTTTTCTCATTGGATTCCCATAGCATCCCTATGAGGCAGACAAGTCAAAAGTTACCCGACGAGGTTAAAAATCACAGAGCTAGAAAATGGCTCACATAGGAGCTCTGATTTCTATTCTGGGTTCCCCATACACCAATTAATATGTTGTCTATCCACAAAAATCAAATAAACATGTTTTTCATAGAAACATGGAGAATTTAGCCCATGTTGACAAAGAACTTACAGTCCAAGATTAAAAACAATCCAGGCAAACATCTCAATATATTTTAACTTGTAAATGGCTAATGCTAGAGAAAGAGCAGGGAGAGATGATAGATGATAGATAGATAGATAGATAGATAGATAGATAGATAGATAGATAGATAGATAGATAGTAGGTAGATAGATATAAAGATAGATATAGATTGGTAGGTAGGTAGGTAGGTAGGTAGATATAGATATCTATCCCTACATGGGCTTTTGCTAGACAATTGACCAGAAGGGGACTTATTTAGATCATAGAAAGAAGTTATAGGGAATAGAAGAATGAAGTTTTGAAGGATTTAGAATATTAAAGCTAGAAGGAAATGTAGCAACAGAGAAATGCTGTTTTGCAGATGAGCAATTCAAGGTCCAAAGAGGACAAACATGACATACTGAGATAAATCTGTTGAGTGGATAAAAGGGAAGTGGTTGGACTGGAAGCAGGCAGGATGATACTTACTGAATGAATGATTCTGTCTAAACCTGTATGGGAAACAGAGAGGCTACAAGGGAAAAAATGCACAAATGAATCAGATGAAAAGGGCAAGGCAGAGAACAGACTCACTATGGGTGGCTGTCTCTGTCTCCATGTTGATACCCATCAGTAGCATCCAGCAGACATTGACTCCTGAGTATCACCCTCTGGAACTACAATCTTCTCTTGCTCCTCTCTCTGACAGTCCCCAGCCTCCACTTCCTGTCCATTCCTTTCATTGAGTTATTTTGACCTGACCTACATCAATCAGCTTTTTGCTATAGTTCCTTTCTAGAAATATCCTGTCTTTATCATTTGTCTTTGTTGCCTAAAAATTCTGGAGGGGTAGAAACTTATAGGAAATACATGAATCATGGACTCCCCAACGGTTGTCAAATAAGGTCTAAAAAACTTAGCTGAACATTTAGCCACTGAATGGCCAAAAGATACCAACTTTATTCCACCCAGTGCTTAGTACATATTCTACACACTTGTCAACCCTAACACATGTGAGACACTGGGTTCAATCCTCAGTACCATGTGAAAAATAAATAAATAAAATAAAGGTATTATGTCCATCTACAACTAAAAAAAATTTTTTAAAATAGATATGCTTGAATGTAGGCTTTCTAACCCTGCTAGGGGCATTAACTAAACTAGAATAGACCCCCAAAAGTGGCAACAACTGATATGACATATGTAGATGATCCATCCTGACATCCTGTCAAACTCCAGATGTAAACCAGAGAAAGTGATGGAAGCTCTGGTTGATCATCCTTGAACAATCTTTTCTAAATGAATGATGTTTTATCCTTTGCAAAGTGTATTAATATTTATTCAGTTCCAAAAGTCCACACTGTTAACCAATTTAATTCTAGCATCAACACTGCTAGATGGGTATTATCATCATTTCAATATGATGAAACCCTGGCTCAGACAGATGAAGCAATCTGCCAAACTCACAAACTAGGAAGTAGCAGAGCAGGGTTTGAGGTCATGTTTGGCTGTTTCCAAAGCACAGGCTTGTCACGCCTTTGCAAATACTAACTCTCCAGATTTTGGAGATGTTTTCCTAAATAATCCTGGGAGATGTCAAGTAACTGTCTCATAATTCCACTGCTGTGCTTGTAAATTGCCTCTTTACAAAAAAAACAAAAAGTCCCAGTTTGTAATGCTTGCTGATTTCTATTATGCAGATAAGGCTACTATGATCAATTTCAAAATACCAGTGACGAGTTCTGAATATTTAACAATTGGGCCTCTGGAGCTGGTGTGCACCCATTATAGCACCCCACTGCAGAGTTCCCATTTGACTGATGAACAAGCCAAGTACCACAGACATCAATTTACTTGCCAGAAGATCATATAATTAATTGTGAATCCTGAACTTGAACTTAGCACTTCTACAAAAAGGCCAGCAATGGCTTCCACCACTCCATTTGTAGTCACCATGTAGGTAAGAAAAGGAGAAAATCACCATTACCAAAGACATTCTCCAAAGTACCTTCTTGAACGGGGAGTATTCTTAAAATTCAATCTCTGGTTTAGTTTTTTTTAATATTCTGACACCAATAGGGTTTCTTTCACAGAACAGGTTGAATGGAGGGTCCTAAAAAAATGAGCAAAGAAATTAAGAATGAAAAGGGGGAAAAAAGAGAATGGGAAAACATGCAGAAATATTAGCACAGGGAATGAGAGAATAATGTTTCCAGGCTTCAAGAGTGGACACTTGCTGTTCTGTATGCCCGGTTCCCAGTCTCTAAGATTGCCCCTGTCTTTCTTCTGGGGAATGGACCTTTCATTCTCAGTCCCCAGAGTTTGGCCAGAGTCGCCCATATTCCCTGGCTCTAACAGTGGACTTGAGGCCTGGGAATGATCAATGAGTGTACAACATGGATCTGGTCATAGTGATGTTCATGTACGTTTGTCAATCAATCCACATAAAGCCATTCAGAGGAACCTCTGGGTCTTGAACTAGAACTACTGGAAAAGAGGCCACACTGGTGGCATATATGTCTGGAACTCCCTTCTTCCCACAGAGGGAGAACTTGCTTGCAGGCCAAAGTCAACAAAAAAGAGAAGTAAAACCAAGACAAAGGAAAACTGAATCTTAATACCACCATGTGAAACTCAAGACTTAATCGTGCATAGAACACTACCTCTTGACTTATCAGTTATGGGATTCAATAAATTATGCTAAATTTGAGTTATGTGTCCATGATATGTGCCAGCTAAGAAGGTCCTGATTCATGCAGCTTCTATGTAGAGTTGGGGTTCTTGTTCCTTCATCCTGAAGTGATGGATCTCAGAAGGGCCTTTAAAAACACTGAGGGCAACTGTGGACCAGCCATGAGCTACAACAGTGGCCCCCATTAAGGGCAACATCCATGTTCTATTCAAATAGCGTAGGTCTACCAAGATGTGAATATTGCCCCATGGACATGACCTGTGGTCTGGTGGCCCTGCCAACTACCCACACAACGTAAAATGTACCTGAAGGAAACTAGACTTCGGGCAACACCAAAATGATTTCATGAGCACAACTCTTTAATATTTTTTATCCATTAATTTACTTGTCAAAATTTTGCCCTGCATTCAGCAATGCACAAGAATTTGTTAATTTACTTGTCAAAATTTTGCCCTGCATTCAGCAATGCACAAGAATAAATACAGCTGCTAGGCAGGTCCAACAGCTGACAGCTAAAGTGATAGGATCTCTAAAAATGGCTTTATTGGTTCATTTCCCCTAAGGTAGTAGAACAAAAGAGTTTTAAACCTCCAGAAATAATATTTCATCCAGCTTCCCAGGAACCATCTCACTAATATTCTAAGTATATGTCACTTGCGATGTCTCCTCAAGGCCCATACCAAGCTGTTTCAAAAACCAGGATTTTTAGTTCCCCGATATGACTGACTTAAATTCTCCATGGTAGGTCATGGAATCCTGGTAATTATGTTAACTAGTGTTTGCTTATTAACTCATCTAATATAATAACCCTATTATCTCCACTTCAGAGATGAGAGAAGGAAGAATAGAGAACTTAAGTAACTTGCCCAAAGTCAAACAAGTAAAAATGGCCTAGTAGGCTTTGAACCCAGGCACTGGCTCCAGAGTCTGGTTGTCTGTGCCATCCACTAACTAAAAACCATCAGTGCTGGGGAGGCCCCCAGAGACAACTGGTCCAACATCAACCAAGATTAGGAAAAGGAAGACCAGACAGATGAAGTGACTTTACTAAATTTATTCAGCTACTCTGATGACAAATCCTCTGCAAAGTTTCTTGTCATCCAGTCCAAGGGGCTTCCCTATGACAGGAGGAACAGAGAGGTGCCATTAGGTCAGGTATGAAAGGTCCCAAAGTCCAAGGCAACCAAGATTTCAGAAATTCTTCCCCACAGACCCAGAGGTTAAGCAGATGTTGATGCAGGACTGTATGCACAATCCTAAATTGAATCCAACCAAATATGCCCCCCCAAATTCAGTTCCATGAACTTCGACCTGGCTTTCCTGAGTGTTCAGGGCATGACCAATACATACACAGAATTATTTCTTAGTTCCAGCCCTTTATGCCTCCCAAATTCTTGGACTCTCCAAGAAAAACTCCAACAGGAGTACCCTGCTACAAAATATAATTGACCTTGATTTCCATCCTTCATCTTATGACACAGAGCCTCTGTCTTGGTCCTTGATCACAACATGTATGTCAGTATCTAGTTCTGATGTTTCCTTGCCAGGATATGTGTGGGTACAGAAATCTGCAGCAACAGCCCCAGACCCCACTGTGTTATTATCATGATGTCACACCAAGTTTTGTTCACTGAGGATATCTTTGAAGGAATCTGGGGACCATGCATATAAAAATTTAATCTAAAAAATTAAATTTTAAATAAAACTTTAATCTAGAAACTAAAATATATCCATATATAGGAAGGCCATTATAGAATTTAAATATAGAATAATAAAAATGGATTACCCTCATGAACTGTTTGTGATTTACTCTTGCCCAGATTTAAAGCTGGCACATAAGAATTAGTGCATTTCTTGGGCCACTCTGGGATGTTTTACTGGGGGGTTAATTTTCCATGGGCTAGTGTCAATCTAGAGAACCTCTTCTGCACAATCTGTGGACCAGGATTCAGTAGCAAGTGTAAGTAACCACTAATGCAGTAATTACACTCCCCTTCTTAATTTATTCAGAGAAGGGTTCTCATTAGAGATCCTTGTCTTATAGAAATTCTGGAGAGAAGTGTTCAAAGAATTGATAGAGTATGAAGGATTCCACCAAGTAATATGTGCCTCAAGATTTGTCCAAGTTACATCAATCACAGCTTCTAAAACAGGGTGCTATTGCTCAATTTCTCACTGAAACTTTCCATACTGTCTGAAAAATAAGAAAATAAATCTTGAAGAACAGAAAGCAATTTTCCTAAAAGCAAAAACATTAAGATTCACTCTGGGAAGATCAAATCTTAAATTATATCTGGCTTGCAGCCCTGCATGCAGCAAGAAGGGATGAACATAGAGCTGTTGGAGATGCTTCTCCCATCAAGTTAGTAAAGTGGCTCAGCAGAACAAGTGTGGTTAGAGCTGGGCCTCCCACCTTTTCTCTCTGCATATTCATTTCATTGACTACCACTGAAGACAAGCTTGTCCACAGGGTGGTCATCTATTCATTTCACATTAGATCCTCCCATTTCTGCCACCAGAGAGGAACTTGGAGTCCTCATTTCTGTCCCTCAAGACTAAAAATACTCTTCTGAATTAGTCATGAGTTGAAGAAGAAATCAAAAAGAAAGTCAGAAGGTATTTTAACCTGAATGAAAGTGGAAGCACAATATCAGAATTTGTGGAATGCCACTGAAACTGTTGTTAGGGGGGACAATCATAACATTAGATGTCTACACTAGAAAAGAAAGAATCACCAATTACTGGTGTCAGTGTCCACTTTCAGAAACTATAAAAAGAGTAAATTAAATCCAAATTAATCTGGAGAAAGGATACATAAAGATAAAAACAGAAACTAATGAGATAGAATTGAGAAAAAAACTCAAGAAAACCAAAAGCTAGTTCTTGAAAAGACCAATACAATAAAACTGGTAAACTTCTAGCCAGAGAAATCAGGTAAAGAGAGAGAGAGAAAGGAGAGAGAGAGAGAGAATCAATATCAGAAATGAGAGAAATAATATAACTACAGATTAATTATATTTCCAAAGAATAATACTGTAATTTTATCTCAGTAAATTGAACAATTTAGATGAAATGTGAAAATCCCTTGAAAGATCCAAACTACCAAAGCTTACTCAATGAGTTGGCAGTCTGAAAAGTTTACTTTCTTTGGAAAAAAAATTGAATAAGTAGTTAAAAAAACTTTCCACAAGGAAAAATTCACATCCAGATGGTGTCACTGACAAATTCTACAAAACACTTATGGCATAAACAATACCAATTATAAAAAAATTCTTCCAGAACATTGAAGAAGAGAAAATATTTTCCAACTCATTCTATGAACATAGCATTATTACCCTGATACCAAAATGAGACAGATATTGGAAGGAGAAAAACAGACCAATAAGTCTCATGAACACAGATGCAAAAATTCTAAAACTGCAGAAAATAAAATCCAATAACATAAAAAAGAATAGTATGCCATGGCCAAATTAAGTTTATTCCAGGAGTGTGAAGCTGGTTCGATCTTAAAAAATAAAATTCATATAATTCACTCTGTTAACAGGCTAAAAAATAAAAAATTATGATCATCTCAAATGGAGTAAAAAATTATTTGTCAATATCTAAATCCATTCCTGATTTAAAATACAAAACAAAACAAAACCTCTCTCATCAAATAAGGAATTAAAGAAAAGTCCCTCAACGTGGTTGGAACATATGCAAACAAACAAACAAAAAACAAAAAAACCCTACAACTAATATTATATTTAACAGAGAAACTCTGAGTTCTTTCTCCTTATGATCAGAAGTAATGTGAGGATATTTACTATCACAAGTATTCAAATTACACTAGAGTTTCTGATGCAATATGGCCAGTGCAAATTACCAGTGCATTATAACAAGTAAAAGAAATAAAGGTGTATAGATCGGAGGGAAGAAGGAAAACCATCTTTATTTTTATATAACACAGTTATCTATGTGTAAAATGCTCTATAATATATACAAAGGCAACCAGAATAAATTAGTGAACTTAAATTATTCAAGGTCACAGGATATAAGGTCAATTGTATTTCCACATACCAGCAATAAAATTTCAGAAATTGAAATTTTTAATGTTTCTTTATAATACCATCAAAAGTATGAAAATTTAGGAATAAATTTGACAAAATATGTGCAAGACATATGTACTGAAAATTCCCCAACACTATTTATAGATAAGTAAAAAGACTTAAATATATGGAGAGATATACCATGTCCATGGATTGGGAAGTTCATGGATTTTTACGATGCCGTAATGTAAGAACTACCTATCTAGTTCTCTTCAGTTCTATAGATTCAATCTAGACCCAAACAAAATATTAGGAACTATTTGTTGAAACTGATAAGTTCATCTTAAACATAGTATGATAATACAAAGAACCTAAAATAGCCAAAACAACTTTGAAAAAGAACAATAAAATTGCACAACTTAAACTACCTGACTTCAGGATTTTTATAAAATTAAATAATCAAGACAGTGTGATATAGCTGTGAAAATGGACAAATAGATAAGTGAAACACATAAAGTCTAGAAATAGACCCACACATACGTGGTCAATTGATTTTCAACAAATATGCCAAGGTATTCAGTGAGGGAAAATATTCTTTTTAGCTTTACATTAAAAAATTAACTCAAGTGAATCACAGATCTAAAATTACACAACTTGAAGAAAAAGATAGGCAAAAAAAAAATCACTCTAATCATAAGCCATAGTGATTTCTTAGATATGGCACCAAAAGCACAACCTATAAAAGAAAAGTATTGATAAACTGGACTTTTCAAAATTAAAAATAACTTTTCTCTTCAAATGTTGATATTAAGAGAATTAAAAGACAAGCCACAGAGTGGAAGAATATATTCCAAAGATATATATGATGAAGGGTTTGTATCTAGAACACAAAAAGAACTCTTAAAACTCAGTTTGGGTAAGAAATAAATTCATAGATTCCATAGGCGGCTGGATTACCCTGCCAGTTGAATTGTCAATCTTTCCAGACCTTTTATATTAAAATTTAAGAAACTGCTCAGTGAAGAATGAGATATGACCACTTAAATTGCGATATCTGGGAGAATTCAAAGACTTTGTTGGACTCTGTTGAACCCCCAGACACTTCTGAAATTAATCTCCATTGTGCTTCTTCTCTGATCCAACTGTGGCTTCCTTTTGGGAAAGAACTCATTTCCCTCATGTTTCATCTCTCTTTGTTGCTCCTTAGCAACCCAAGTTAGAATTTAACATGGCCTTTAGTATGAAATGGGGCTGACTGGTGGAAAGGATGCCTTGGTTAGGGATCTAAAAGAAACCCTAAAAATTCCTTAAAATGGAGAAATGTTTTCCAGAGGATACATTTTTTGAGTAGTCAGCCAAGATAGATAAAATATAATTTGGGATATGGCTCAACAGTGATGTGGATACATTCACCAATGAATCTAGTTTGGAAATCAGCCTGCTGTGGTTCCAAGAGTTTGCTATTCTGGCTAACATAACCTAGACCTAACTGTGGCCAAAAAGAAATGGAACCAAAAGACATTAATGAAAAAAGAAGGAATCCAAAAACTTCAGGAAACTATCCCCTTCACATATCCCCCAACCTTTAACCTTGCCATGAGTGGCAGATGAGTGAAGTAAGTAACAAGGTCTTCAAAAAGCGCTTAATGACTTTACTCAAGTTAAAGAGGAATGCTAATGGCTAGGGCTGCTGTTCTAATAAAGACCTTAGCAAAACCATCAAGTGGCCAAGCTCAGTTAATAGCAATTAACCATCAAAGGTCAAGCAGACACAGTCATGTCATCAGTCCAGGGATGGCACACCATGCAGAGAATGCTGGCTATAACTTGGTGCTCTGGAAATTAAATCAATGGGGAAGCTACTTAGTGTTAGTTATTTCAAATAACCAAAATTTCTCAGATATGTAAAATTAGAAATCTGACTTGTATTAAGAAGTCTTAACTTTATATTGACCTGAGTTAGTTTGCAAATCTGGACTTCCTTAAATGACAGGATGGCTGGGTACCATTGTACCCATCCACCATATCTGCTACACAAACTTCTCTCCCAGCTATTCCCAAAAGGAACTGTGGCCATTTGCCTGGTCTGACACTAATCCTCAGGAATCCAAAATGCCACGGGGCTTGGTCAGTCTGAGTGGGGACTTAGGGTGACTTAGTAATAAAAGAAGCTCTATCCCAAGATGCATATCTTGGCAGGCTCAATGGAAACTGGACCCTTTTCAAGGATATTTCAGTCTTCTGAATGTTTAATTGGTCTTAGCAAGTAGCAGAATGCTACATTGGTTTTCCTTGGCCAAGTTTTATGTGATCCATATAGTTAACACTACCTGAAATTTATTTATATTTATTTACCTGAAATTACCTTAGGTATGTTTACAAGTTCTTGGTCTTTTCTAACTAGAATATGTATGTTGCTTAAAGGCAAGAACATTCATTATTTCCTATTACATTTACAGAGCTTGAAATAATATTTACTATCTAGTGGACCCTCAAATGTTTACAGGGTAAATTATGATAGGGTCAGGAAAACGTCACAGAGCAATTCCTCCCAATAAAGTGAGTCACAAACGAAATTGCATCCCTGCATGAATCAGATATTAAGGCCACAGAGACTTTAAACCCTCCTGTCACATCTCTACTCAGCTCCTCAATTTGGTATAAAACGTTAATGGGATTTGGAGAATAGCTATCTTAAGATTTAATTAAGGAGTGAGTCCAATGAGAAGGGCTGTTCCAGATATAGTCTCCTTGCTGGAAAAAGAAAATACAGCTCCTAGCATTTAGAAATAAGCTATCGATCCAGAAAGTGCATTTTTCTCCATTTTGATGAATAGGAAATACCAGAAGCAATTTGATTTCAATTGACAGGGTTAATAGTACACCTTCAGAGGGGCAGTGTTGCTATTTTCAGTGATTCTGAGAGAGAACTGGGTTACCTGGATTCAAATCCTGCTCTACTACTTACTAGCTGTGTGACCTTAGGCAAATTGCTTAACTCTCTGTGCTTTAGTTTCCTCATAAGTACTGAAAACAGTACTTATTTCAAAGGATTATTATGAATTAAAAATGTTAATATTGTAAAGTGCTTGGAAGAGTGTTGTACAAACAGCTAAAGGCTATATGAATGCTGGGCAGCTCTAATTATTAACTGCTATCTTTGCAGCTCTAGGATGTAACCAAGTCAGCAGGGTGCTTGATTAACTCACCATTCCCTAGGACACTATACTGGTTCACTGCAGATGATATCCCACTGATAGAATGTAGCTAGCATATACACCTACACTTGTTCCCAGAACTACAACCATGTGACTCCTACTGACTACAGTCTACCCTCCTCTAGGCTTCCTGGCTTTCTCCTCTGACCACATAGGCCCTTGAACATTCTGGCACCAACACTGTGACCTCCAAGCCCAAGACTTGCAAGCCTTGCCTGCCACAGACAAGTGGAGGAAAAAGAGGAAGGCTCCAAACCTGGGGACCACTTCAGGAGTGAGGGGCAGGCTGCCACTATTGGACTAGTGACTGTGCCTCAGATAGCAGGGATAGACCAGGCAAAGTTCTTAGGCTTCCAGAGGAGAAATGGGAGGTCTTTTGGCATTCTGAGCTAGTTCCATCTCTGGCTATGCTATTGGACTCAATGGCTTTAACCTTTCTCTAACCCCAATTTATAAATTTCCAAGGAGATTTTAATGATTAGAAAAAAGCATCCAATGTCGTCCAATAGATGAATGGATAAAGAAACTGGTATATATAGACAATGGAATATTGCTCAGCATTAAAAGAGAATAAAATTATGGCATTTGCAGGTAAATGGGTGGAGTTAGAGAATATCGTGCTAAGTGAAATAAGCCAATCCAAAAAAAAAAAAAAAAAAAAACCAAGGGCCGAATGTTCTGATAAGTGGATGCTGAGCCATAATGGGGTGGGGGGCATGGATGAATGGAGGAACTCTGGATGGAGCAAAGGGGAGGGGGAATGGCATGAAGGTAGGAAAGATGGTGGAATGACACTGACATCATTACCCTAGGTACATGTATGATTGCACAAATGCTGTGACCCTACTTGTACAACCAGAGAAGTGAAAAATTCTCCATTTGTGTACAGTGAATCAAAAATCTTCCTGCTTTCATGTATAAATGATTAGAACTAGTGAAAAATGTTTTTATTGTACTATTGAAGTTATTAGTCCTGTCAATGCTATTATATACAAAGCATTATTAAAAAAAGAAAGAAAAAAGCATCTAAGTGGTCCTCCTATGCCTCCTCCTTAAGCATCATAGGCTGCCTACAGCCTGTGTCCAGATGCACAGCCAAGGCTGGTCCTGTTCCCTCCAATTTGGGCAGAAATCTGACTCAGTTATTCTTCATCTTCTGTTCTTACAAACTTCCCTACCAGTTCCTTCTAGGGGAAGAAGCAACCTCAGGGAAGAGGATACAGAGACCTAGGCATCTTTGTTGAAGACCTGAGATGGCACATATATCCACCAGTGTCTAAATATAATTGCTTCTTTCTAAACTTCCAAAGTTAAAACCTGGGGTAAATACCCTAATCCATAGAATATCACAGAGAACACTGCTAATAACTGGGACCCTATCATAAAAAGGTCCCAACATATGCAAAGGTATCCTAAAGACTGAGTCTTAGGGGACAGACAGAAGCCTGGGGGTACATGAGTGAATTATAACTCTTAGAGGACAAAGAAAGTAGGGTAGAGTTCAAAGCACGGAAACAACTGCTCTGAAGGGCAATAGAAAAGAAATAACCAGATAAACCAGGAAGGCTGCTAAATTCTATCACTCAATCGGACTTGGACAATCACGTCTTCCACCATGTTGACCAAGAATATAACTGAAGCCGGGTGTGGTGGCGCACACCTGTAATCCCAGCACTTAGGGAGGCTGAGACAGGAGAATTGTGAGTTCAAAGCCAGCCTCAGCAATGGCGAGGCGCTAAGCAACTCAGTGAGACCCTGTCTCTACATTAAAAAAAACACAAAATAGGGCTGGGGATGTGGCTCAGTGGTGAGTACCCCTGAGTTCAATCCACAGTACCAAAAAAAAAAAAAAAAAATACAACTGAAGGCTTGAAGAAACATGGACGTCTTCAGAAATGCAAACACGCATGCCTAGGGGATACCCAGCACCCTCTGGTGTCAGGAGGCTGGAACTTCTGCTTCTTCTATTCTCTCCATTCTTGCTATCCTGTTGCTCCGATGAAAGATGAGTTGTCCTTTTCACTGGGGTAAAAAAGGGACCCCAAGTTTAGCAGCTTCTTAGAAATGGTAGGATATTTGTAAAAACAGCTACTAATTATGTGCAAACCTTTAGGGAACACACGGTCCATTGAGGCAGTCTCAGACTCTCACATACTGGCACATACAAGTCCTCCAAAGAGAGAAAGCATCCCAGAACTTCTTTAGAAAACAGCATGTCATTTTAATTACCAGCACTTTTAAATTTTCAGAAAGAACTCAAGTAACAACTTTCTAATAGACAGCTATGAGACAAGTTTATGCAGTAGGAAAAAAACAAGGTCATTTATCAAATTTGAATAATTCAGGTAGCCATTTGCATGTTTCACTGACACGATTTTATTAAAATTGTACATAGATCTCATACTTAAAAAAAAAAAAACTTCCTTTTTTTTTCCTGGTATCAAAATAGTTACATTTTTAAAATACCTTGAAAAACTTTAATACAATTATTTCATTATATATTAAATACTCTTCTAAAATATCAATCATTTCTCTTCCATCCCTCCTAGAATCTTGCTTTATTATCACTTTTTCTCTCTTTTTCAACATCTTTAACACTTATCCCAGAGAAGCCCTAAAAGGAAATGATTTTCCTTGGAAGTCCCCTATTTTAAAAAATATAGAAGGAGGAAAAACCACTGACAATATTTGACATGACACAGAGGATTCTTTTTAGTACAGTTACTCAAGGCCCTGGAATTATTTAAACAAAATACCAGTTCTTGCATTGACATGGTAAAGTTATCCCAACAGCATCCTCTAGTGGTCAGACTATCAAAGCAACCAACAATATAGTAGGGTATTTGGATATTAGGTGCTGGAAGTCGTTATGGCAAAAAAAAAAAAAATTCAATTTTCAGGGATCACACACAACTGGATTCCTAAAAGCCCACTCTGAACACAGGCTGCCTACAGATGCTCAGTGCAAAATCCTGGGAAAGCCAGTTTCATGCAATACTGAAATATTCCATCAGAAGCTGGATTCTGGTAAAGTTTTTTTTCGACCTAAGGAGAGAGTGTGATATTTCACCCTTTGCAAGGTGCCATAAGAAGTCTGATCCTCAAGAATACTCCTTTGTGAGGTGCCAGTGGCATTGGTTCTCGGGGGCCTTCCAGCTTTACGAGGGAGGTGGAGAGAGCTAGGCGCGGATCGGATGTCCCTCTCGAGGTAGCTGCCCAGGCCCCTGGCCAGGCTGTCCTGCATCCTCAGGGCAGGAGATGGGCTCTGAGCCGGCTTGTCCACAGCAGGGCTCAGCCTGCCACTCACCTGGGAGACTGGGGGTACTGGTGGGGAGCCCCCAGTCCTGTCAGTCTTCCTATTCCCCTTCCTCCAAAACATAGACCTCAAGAGAGTGAACGTGCCCTGGGGGAGTCTGTCTTTCTCAGAGGCCCTTTCCTCCACAGGACCCCTCATCTTGGGTAAGGTGCCTTGGGCGCTGTCCTTACTATTTCTAGACAATCCCGCAGAGGGAGAGGGTGGGCTGCTCTGGCTTCTCATCTGGCCACTTCCCTTCCAGTTCATGGTCTTCTGGCCCACCGGGCGGGCTGGTTTCTCATTGCTTATTGAGGGCATCACAGTGAGGGGCAGGTCAAACTTTTTGGGAAGCCTGATATCCTGGCTTGCATTTTCCTTTAGTGTCCTGGCTGTGTTTAGACCATCAGAGCATCCAGGGGCAGGATGGTGGTTGGGGTGGCCTGAGGGACAGGGCACCTCAGCTAGTCCTTTCCCACTAGCTCGGCCACTATCTTCACTTTTAGCCGAAAGGGTGACATTTGACCGCGGTGACGCTGACTTTTCATCTCCACCAGCAGCGCCCGTCAGCAGTGACACAATGGACTGGCTGGTGGATCGGGGTCTTCGTCTGGACTCCAAGTACTCCACCAGCTCGACAGATGGACCAGGGCGTTTCTCCCTGGGTCCCAAGGACCACCGGAGAGGCATGGTCTTAAAGGGCCCCTGCTTGGCTACAGAAGGGGTGGGCACTTTCATGCTGATGCTTCTGCCAGGAACACCCCGAACCAAAGGGCTGGACTCCAGTCCACCTGAAAGAGACACCAAGACCGTTAGTGCCCAAATAACCCTGCAGCTGCAAAAGGACTAATTGCAATGCCATTTATCTAGCAAACACGGGACACCTCTAAAGTAGCTGGTGCTGGGCGGGGCACCAGGGATACAGCAGTGAGCAAGACACTCCGGGTTCCTCCCCTCGGATAACGCCAGTGGTTTCACCCACGGTTCCTCAGAATCCATTCACACCTGTGAAGCCACAGGGAAAGCCAGAGCCAAAGAAAGTACAGTTGTCAATTCGCAGGGGATTATTAGTTGCAGGACCTCCCACAAATACCAAAACCTACAGATGCTCAATTTCTTATACAAAACGGCATGGTATTTTGGTATTTGCATATAACTCAGGAACATCCTCCTATATACTTTAAATCATACCTATTTATAATATCTAATACAATGCAAATGTAATATAAATACTCTATCACTTAGAGAGTCACAAGAAAAAATAGTCCGTACATGACCTATTCAAGAGAGACAAACACTGTTTTTTTTGGATACCAGGGATTGAACCGAGGGGCGCTTAATCACTAAGCTAGTCCCCAGCCCTTTTTTGCATTTTATTTAAAGACAGGGTCTCACTGAGTTGCTAAGGCTGGCTTTGAACCTGTGATCCTCCTGCCTCAGCCTCCTGAGCCACTGGGATTACATGTATGCGCCACCACACCCAGCTAGAGACAAAATTTTTAGAAAATTATTTTCAATTCATGGCAGATTCAATCTGCTGACCTGAAACCCATGGATCTGGAAGGTCAACTGTATTAACATCCCTGGAAGAACAGGGTCCTGATAAAGAACAGTCTTAGAGGCAACCAGCCCTCAGATTTAACATCATTTTTGTCCATCTTCAAGTGTGCCCATGAAACAGAATGCTCGGCACAAGTCTCTGCTTTTGCAGGTCAAGGTACCTATACTTGTACCTTTCAAATGTAAGAATCTCAGATATCCTACTCTGGGCTAAAAAGGATTTTTTAAAAATCTGTGTTTAATTTTATCAGTGCTGCCATACATGCCTTGTATCTTGCAATATCTGTATATATCTGGGAAGACATTTTTGGTGTAGTGTTAAGAAATAGTCTTTAAAAACTAGCATCATCCAACTTGCAAAAATACACATATGTGGGGCTGGGATTGTGGCTCAGCGGTAGAGCGCTTGCCTCGCATGCGTGAGGCCCTGGGTTCGATCCTCAGCACTACATACAAAACAATAAAATAAAGACATTGTATCCACCTACAACTAAGAAAAAAAATTAAAAAAAAAACACACATGTGCTTATGTATTACATATACATGTGGAAACATACAAGCAAGGATGAAAAAACAGATACTACAAATAACAAGGTGTGGAGGAGCTTTTAGGTTGCTGTGTATAATTGATTTTCTCCTTTATATCAGCATTTCTACAGGGAACATATATAGAACCAATGCTGTATATTTTTTCTTAAGAAATTCCCGGTCATCTGTCATTGTACCATTAAAATGTCTTGATTTCCACGATGCCTGACTTCACTGAGAAAAAAATCTTCAAGTGAAACACAAATCCACATAGCATAAGGACAGCCATATGCATTGAGAAGAAGTTGTCAGTCAACCTTTCACCCACCGCTGGCTGCTATCAATATGCTGCTTCAGGGGCTGGGGTTGTGGCTCAGCGGTTGAGTGCTTGAGTGTGTGAGGCACTGGGTTCAATCCTCAGCACCACATAAAATAAATAAAGGTATTGTGTTCATCTACAATTAAAAAAATATTTTTTAAAAAATGCCGCTTCATCATGGAATATAGTGTTACAGACTAAAGGTTGGAGTCTCTCCAAAATTCAATGTGGAAACCCTATGCCACAAGGTGATGATATCAGAAAGTGGGGCTTTCAGGAGGTGATTAGATCATGAAAGTAGGGCCCTTGGAGTAGCACCCTTAAAGAAAAGAGAAGAAAGAGCTAATTGGGCTTGGTGGCACACACCTGTTATTCTAGCAACTCGGGAGGCTAAGGCAGGAGGATCACAAGTTTGAGGGCAGCCTCAGCATCTGAGCAAGACCCTGTCTCAAAAAAAAGGGGGGGCTGGGGGTGAAGCTCAGTGGAAAAGTGCCCCTGGGTTGGGTTCACCCCACTAACAAAAAAAAAAAAGAGAGAGAGAGAGAGAAAAGATAAGAAAGAGCTAGAATGTAATCTCAGCCATTTGGGAGGTTGAAGCAAGAGAATTACAGGTAGGAGGCCAGTCTAGGCAACTCAGTGAGACTCCATCTCAAAATTAAAAAAAAAAAAAAAAAAAAGGACTGGGGATAGAGTTTAGTAGTACAGCACCCTTGAGTTCAACCCCTAGTACCGCAAAGGGAGAAAAGGAAAGAGCTAATTAGATCTCTTTCTGCCAGATCTAGATATGACAAACTGCCACCTGGAAGAGGCCCTCACCAGAACCAACCAGGCTGCACCTGATCTCAGACTGCCAGCCTACAGAGCCACAAGGAATAAATTTCTGTTGTTGCTAAGCCACCTAGCCTATGGTATTCTGATAGAGCAGCCCAAATGGACTCAACAGAGAGCACCTCCAAAAATGAACAAGCACCATAGCCACAAAAAGCCCCCCACCCATCAGTAGCACAACCAACGTGCCAACTCAGTGTGCTCTGTGGGGAGAGTCCTGTCATACAGCAGTCCTATAGTCCTGCCACACCTTGTGCCTGGAATCTGTTTCTTCATCCATGTTTGTGTGTTTTCATGTGCATGCACCTGAGACTTGCAGGGGCACAGGTGACAGCTCAGAGAGAACAATGGCATCACTATGAATACTGGCCAAGGAAGCCAACTGCCCACCAACTACATGGTTCAAGAAAAAATGATCAGAGAGAAGTTGGGCACGGTGGCACACACCTGTAATCCCAGCTACTAGGGAGACTGAGGCAGGAGGATCGCAAGTTCAAAGCCAGCCTTAGCAACTTAGAGAGGCCCTAAGCAAGTTAATAAGACCCTGTCTCAAAATAAAAAATAAAAAAAGACTGAGGATGTAGCTCAGTGGTAAAGGGCCCCTGAGTTCAATCCCCAATTACCAAAAAGAAAAAAAGAAAAAAGAAATGCCCAGAGATGGAAGAAGGAAAAGCTCATTACTAACCACAGGAGGAGCTGCAAAGTATCTCAGAGGTTTCTGCTAGGATTTTTACCTTTTGGATTTTTTACAGACCATTTTTAATAGAATTTTTAAAGCATTTCTTTAGCATTAGCCAAGAATAGACATGATTTCACCCAAAACACTTTGTCATTTCAATTTGGATTGACCTTGGTGCTCCATCATTAAATTTCCAGACCTCTAGAAAGATGAAAAAGGGAAAAAAAAAAAAAAACCCTGTTGTGGAGCCTGAGATGTATGTGAACTTTTCTTTTTTTTCCTCTTCCACAGCCGTGGGAAGAGCAGAAAGGGGCGCTTTGTAGGAGGAGGACAAAGCTGTGACTTTCTGCCTTTCACAATGTGAGAACATTGCCTGGAGCCCTGGCAGGTGGCTAGGGGACTTGGCAGCTGCCCTAAATAGCTGTCCTTCCCTTCTTCCTGGTATAAAAGGGCCCGAGGCCAGGGCTGACATCAACGCCTGCTCTACATGGATCAGGAACCACGGATGCCTGCGGAATCTGCCTACAGAATCCTTTCTCCTCTTCAAGGCAGCGGTGAAAAAGCATCCTATCTTTATTTTCTTCCATTCTATTTATTGTACTATTATAACAGGATCTGAACAGCATAAGGATGGATGGAAACGAGAAAGTACCCACGCTGATATGTGCTCCCACTTCTTATCTGGGGTGGACGCATGTCCTGAAGTCCCCTGGGGAGATGGGCCTTCTGGAGGCTGGTAGCCAGAGGAAGGGATGGTGTTCAAGGAAACCTGTGCCCTCACTCTGACCCACCCCCACCCCCTGCTCCAGAGGAGCCTATGGATTTGCTTATTTCCAGCCTGTCTGGCCTGAGAATCAGGCAAGTCTTAAGTCTTAAGCCGCTTTAAGGATATAAACAGTTCAATCTTCCTGAAGGTTATAGAAGCTCCATTGTCTACAGAATGAGCTTCTTGGGTCCCACCAAAGCCCTCCGCACACAGACGGCATGTGAGCAGATGATGGCACAGCCCACATTCCCGTGGCAGCTTTGGAGCTGGCAAAGGCTGCTCCAAAAACACCACCTCTACTCCTGCATGTGCGTGGTCACCTGGATTCCTCTGTGACCTTCTATCCTTGGCTTGTGAAGTGAGGCAGCAGTCTGAGCTCACATTATCTGTTATGAGAGGGACCTGGGGGAACTTTCCCTCCCTATCCTTAACCCGCGATGACAGGTCAAATGCTTTCAGTCTCTCTAAAGACTTCCACTGTGCCTCATCCATCCATCCAGTGATGCATTCAAAAAAACATTTCATGAGAGCTTACTGTGTGCCAAGGATTGTTTTCAGTTTGGGCGATACTGCTGAGGGAAAAATTATATGAAGTTTCTGTCCATAAAGGGTTTGACAAAAAGCATAAATGTATGATTTGACGTAGTGTAGTTATAAGTGCTACTGTGGAGAATAAGGCACGGTAACAAGAATGGCAAGTGGGTAACAAGACATGGTAACAAGGCATGGTAACAAGAATGATATTGGAGGTGAGACCTAAAAAGAGGGAGGGAGGGAGGAGACACATGGAGATCTGGGGAAACAGGCTCCAGGCAGAAGGAACAGTGAGTGCAAAGGCCCTGAGGCAGAGGCAAGCTCAGTGGGTCAGGGAAGCAACATAAAGACAATCATGGCTAGAAGCACAGGATCAAAGGGCACCCATTAGGAATCCCTATCCCTCCCCACCCCCATATACCTCCTGTACTGGGGATTGAACCCAGGAGCACTCTACTGTCAAACTACATTCCCAGTCCTTCTTATTTTTTATTTGAGACAGGGTCTTGCTAAGTGGCTGAGGCTGACCTGGAATCCTCTGAGACCCAATCTGTAGTTGGAGATGTCACTGTCTCTGGCTTGGGTGTCAAAAACAATTACAGGAACTCTCTGTCCCTAGGTTTGAAGGTTTGCTAGGTTTTATATTGTTTGTGATCTTTACAATTTCCTCCTGGGCTCCTTTCCACTTCTGCATGGATGTCGGAGTGCAACCCAGGGCAAGTCTGACCCCAAACTTCCTTCCACTCTCTTAGAATGTAAGGCAGAGCTACACGGTTGAGCTGAGACATCTCTGTCACAAAGACTGAACCACCAGAATGGGCATGATGGTGCACACCTATACTCCCAGCATCTCGGGAGGCTGAGGTAAGAGGATCACAAGTTCAAAGCCAGCCTCAGCAACTTAAAGGCCCTAAGCAACTCAGTGAGATTCTGTCTCAAAATATTAAAAAGGGCTGGGGATGTGGCTCAGTGATTGAGTGCCCCTGGGTTCAATCCTTGGTACCAAAAAAAAAATTGAACCACCAATATGAGGCTGGGAGGAGAAAGGCCAGCTGGCAGGCCATTAGCCTTTGGGAGCCAAGTTCCTGCCTCTTCCATCACTTCAAGAATCGCTGCCATCCCAAAGAGCAGAGCCTTGTGGGGAAACAGAAAACAACACATACATAGGAAATCCAGTAGCCAGAGACTGAGAAAAACCAGAACCCAATTAGAATAGTCTGCTCATGAAATAAGCCACTAGGAGACACAGAGGACAACTGAAAACAACCGATTAACTGCAATCTGATTCAAGTAGAGAACACCAGGGACTGAAAAATGTGACCTTTGAGATTTAAAATTCAATAAATGAATTGAAGGCTTGCAGGATCAAGCCTTTATCTTGACCAGAAAGATAAAAAAAGCCTTTATCTTCAGGATCAGAAAGATAAAGGAAAAGAAAGATCTCACAGCATAACAGCAAAATGACAAAGAAGTAGTAATCACAAGAGAAAGAGCAGGAGACTAAGATGGATCCAGAAGACCACCAGGCAAACTGAGGCATCTGAAAGGCAGGAGAGATGATGACTTAAAAACTGGAGAGGCCGGGCATGGTGGTGCATACCTGTAATCCCAGTACTTAGGGAGGCAGAGACAGGAGAATCGCAAGTTCAAAGCCAGCCTCAGCAACAGTGAGGCACTATGCAACTCAGTGAGACCCTATCTCTACATAAAACACAAAATAGGGCTGAGGATGTGGCTCAGTGGACAAACACCTCTGAATTCAATCCCTGGCACCAAAACAAACAAACAAAAAAAAAACTGGAGGAAAAAAAATCCCTAAATAAAGGTTTGAGTCTGTAGAAGGAAAGGCATCCCCAGGTCCAGATAGGGCAGGTACACAAAAATAACCCGGTGTATGCTACTAGAATTTCTGAACTCTAGGGTCAAAGAGACTCTTAAAAGATTCCAGCCAGAAAGAACAAGTGACACTCACATGAAAGAGAATAGCCCGCACTTCTCACCTGCAACCCTGGGGGCCAGGGAGACGGTGAGAAAACAGCTACAGAGGGCCTGCGAGAAAAGCCCTGCAACCTCCCACCCCTCTCCCTCCCATCCTGGAGCCAGTTAGGAAACCCCTGTGGCTAGGCAAGGATTGAGAACATAGCCCCAAAGAGGGCTCTGACCAAGCACTAAGTAAGCAAGACCTCAACACAGAGCATGATGAAGAGGAGAAAACCCACAGTGTACAGTGGAATCGTCCACCCTACATGGGGAAGGCCCATGGTCTGGGAATAGCACTTCAAATTGAGTCAGAGCATTTAAGGCAGGAATGCTAGGAACAGTCTGGAACAGAGAGTACCAGTTCAGGAAGACCTGAGAACTGAGGAGTCAGAGGGGACTTGTTCCCCCAAACAGACCGGAAGGAACACAAGAAAACATTGCAAAGGGAAAAGAATGATAAGAGAAGTATAATACCTTCTCACCATATTGGGGCAGGAAGAGGAGAGAAGGCGGTGATGAAACAGAATGCCTGTCTCACAGGAAACACTTTCCATCTAATAGTTGGAAAATGTGGTTGATTATAAGTATTGAGAAAGCAGCAAGTAACAAGGTGGAAGAGTCCAGCAGAACTTCCAAATCAATAAGGGAAAAGAGGGATCAAGCAGCAACATGATCTAATCAACCAAAGTAGGAGAAAAAAAAAAGAAAACCTAAAATTTTCTAATTAAATGAATGAAATCAATATTTGTAGTTGTCACACAGAGTATGAATTTCCATTTATAAGACAGACAGACTCTGGGCTAGGGTGCAGCTCAGTGGCAGAGCACTTACCTAGCATGCGTGAAGCCCCAGGTTCCATCCCCAAGCACCACAAGAAAACAAGACAGGCTTTGAATTTTTGACATCAAACAAGTCAAAAAGCCCAACAACATATCATTTACCAGAAAGCACTTAAAACTAATTCAGAAAGAAAGGTTCACAAAGCAAAAGCAAAGGGAAACCACACACGTGCAAACAGAAAGAAGGGGAAGGATCATTTTCTTGAACAAGGTAGAATTTAAGGTTAAAAACATTAAGCAGGAAAAAGAGCAAAGTTATAATGATTAAAAAGCACAGTTTAGCTGGGCGCAGTGGCTCGAGCCTGTAATCTCAGCACTTAGGGAGGCTGAGACAGGAGAATTGCAAGTTCAAAGCCAGCCTCAGCGATTCAGTGAGACCCTGTCTCTACATAAAACACAAAATAGGGCTGGGGATGTGGCTCAGTGGTCGAGTACCCCTGAGTTCATCTCCAGTACCAAAAAAAAAAAAAAAAAAAGAGCACAATTTGTAAAAAAAAAAAAAGACTCAACAGTCATAAACTTATAGATACTTAATAATGAAGCAGCTAATGATCTAAGGCAAAAATTATTAAAATTCAAGTAGTATGTGATTAAAAATACAGGAAGGTTTCAATATATCTCCTTCCTGTCAGGCAGTCCTAGAAAAGGCTGAATTTAACGACACAGAGGAACTAAATAAATGATCAACTCACCTGATTTAATAGTTATGATACAAAGCTCCTACTCCTCAAGCAGACAATGCACATTGTTTTATGTACACTGAACATTTACAAAGTACTAAGCATGGACTGGATTACAAAGAGGGAATAAGTTTTGAAAACCACATTCTTGGATCATAATCCACCAAATTACATAATAAAGAATTTAAAAAGTGACTAAACAACCTTAAACAACTCTCAGATAAAGTGTAGATCAAAGAGGAAATGAAATACTATCTAGAAAGAGCTGAAAGAGAAAAAAAGAAAACCTTTTGAGGCCCAGTAAGCCACAGAGGTAATTTGTCAATAGAAGCACGTGTTCTAAGAACCAGGGAGATCTACGCCCCAGGATCCCTTAGTGACAGGGCTTCTGGGAAGGAAGGACCCCTAGTAATCTTTTATATGGTCATGTTTTCTGAAGAGTTGCAAAAGTAAGGTGTTTTTATATTCTAGTACTCATAGAACATTCCCCCATCTCTGCCATAATTATATAAGGTACAGTCTCAAAAAACTCAGATCTACTCATTTCAGTTCAAATGTCTTCTTTATTATAATATTCCACAGCAAGAGCTCCTGGAAGGACAATAAGCCTAGACTATTTCTCTATGGAGGACTGCTGGCACGTGGCATGGTGACTGATTACTGAACAGGACCATCTCTGGGCATTGCAGGATACTCAGCATCCTTGCCTCACCCCCAGGAATGAAGGCCAGGCATTGTCCCTACTCATTTTGACAGTTTAAAACATCTCTCCCAACTTGGCACAGCAGTGCTTGCCTGTAGACTCAGCTACTCAGGAGATGGAGGCAGAAGGATCACTTGAGCCCATGAGTTCAAATCCAGCCCGGACAATACAGCGAGACTCTATTTCAAAAATAAAAAAAAAAATCTCTCCCATACATCTCCAAATCCACGTGAATGGAGAGAAGAGGTAGGGAGTACCTATCCCTGTCGGAAACCTCTGCGCTAGATATTTTGGTCTTGCCCAGATTGGGTATTAATAACAAGAGAAAAAGACTAGCTTTTTTAAAAGATCATTTTTAGGACTCAAAACAGGTTTCAAAATCTGTCACTATCTTATTCAAACCCCAAAGAGAAAGCTCCCATCAGAAACAAATATTTTGCAATATCTAAAACCCTTAATTCAAACCCTCAGAGCCAAGACTGGCATCCAGGGGAAACAGGGTCCTGTTTCTAGGGGTGAGCTTGTTACTTCCCTTCTGAGTCTCAGCTTTCTGTTTTGTACAAGGGCCGTCATTTCATCGCTCCTGGGGATTTTGAGGCTGACTTGGATAATGGAACTAAAATGCCCACAGGAGGGTGCAGGACAGTTCTTCCACTAGCCCCACCTGTGTGGCCAGGGCTGTACCCCATGTTTCAGGGTTGGGCCACACTCTGGCGTTGCTTCCCTATGGGGAGGGTGTCACACTCATTTCTCCTTGGAAGCAATGAGAAAGGGCCCAGGGTACTGCGCTTCCTCAGAGCTGGGATGGTTTTCTGAGCCGGTCGCAGGCAGTGCTGACAGTGAAGAACACCTCTCTTGTGTTACAGACACTACTACCCGCAGTGCAATCATGAAAACACAAAGGGAAAAGAAATACTTAGGGTGAGTCAGAGAGAGGCCGCTGAGGAACTCAGACCCAAGATGTGTGCGCATGCGGCCAGCAGGATTAGGTCTAACAGTGAAAGGCTGGCAGCCAGAATGCCAAATACTAGGGAAAAATTCATTAAACTGTGACACATAAACCACTACACACCAGATGGCTGGATCCAATGATATCTTATTGCTTAAAGATTCTATCATATTTATTTGCTCATAAATATGTAACAAGCCTAGTACATGCCAGGGACTGTGTTGAGTACTTAATACAGTGGTAATATGAAGTAGAAAGAAACAAGTAGCAAGTGAATACATACAGTATACCCCAGGGATTCCACTCCTAAGTATACACCCAACAAAAATGCAGATATGAACAACCAGCGACTTGGGAGGTTGAAGCAGGAAGATTGCAAGTTTGAGGTCGGCCTCAACAAGTCAGTGAGACCCTCAGCCACTTACCAAGACCCTGTCTCAAAATTAAAAATAAATAAATAAAAAGAGCATGGACTGTAGTTCAGTGGTAAAGTACCCTGGGTTCAATCCTCAGTACTAAAAGGTTAAAAAAATAATAATAAAAAATAAAAACAAAAAAAACCCAGACATGAACAAATGTATTCATAGCAGCACAGGCTAAGCATCCCTTATCCAAAATGCCTGAGACCAGAAGATTTTAGGATTATGAATTTTTTCAGATTTTGGAATATTTGTAGATACATAATGAGATACCTTGGGGATGTGATCCAAGTCTACACATGAAATTCTTTCCTGTATCATATATACCGCATGTACACAACCTGAAGGTAATTTCATGCAACATTTTAAATAATTTGGTGCATAAAATGGAGTTTTATGGTGTGGGATTATCCACTTGGGGCATCAAGTTGGCACTCAAAAAATTGCAGATTTTGGAATATTTCAGATTTTAGATTTCCAGATTAGGTAGGTTCAACCTGTGGTATTGGCACTTGCTCCAATCTGAAAACAACCCCCCAATTGAACCACGACAGAATAAGTAAATGTGGCCTATGGATACAACGTGGCAAACTGGGATGAAATGGTACGATCTACCAAGAAGCAGACACTCTGTGCCCAGATAGTCCGTCATGGAGGCTCCACAGTAAAACATGCATGGGTTTTTGGAGAAGCCACAAATATCTCAAAAATCCATACATCTGTAATAACTCAAGGTTCTTTTAACAACCAGGCATATTTCTCTAGGACCTATCACCAGGCTAGCTTCTGTCATGGCTTCCAGGACCTCAATGAACCCACAGAAGGAGGTGGTTCCTCTAACTAGCCTTTGCTCTCTTTTCCCAGATCCCTGTCTTTGCTATTTTATTGACAACAGTCAACAGTCTCTTCCTCTCATATATACAAGTAAACTTCTGTGCAGAAAACTATGCATCTCTGAGTTGTTTTTATTTAGAGGTAGAAAAAATGAGGAAATTATTGCTATACAAAAAATATAAACCTCACAAATAAACTGCTAAGCAAAAGAAGCCAAATGAAAAAGGATGCGTACCATTTGGTTTCATTTCTGCAAAGTTTTAAATGCTGGTAAAACTGATCTATGGTATTAGATGTGAGAATAAATGCTTATCTCCACGAAAATAGGACATGGTAATGACAGAGCCAAGAGAGGAGCGTTCCAGAGTTTTCTATTTCTTTTTTGGGGGAGTGTGGGGGAGGTACTGGGGCTTGAACTCAAGGGCACTCAGCCACTGAGCCACATCCCCAGCCCTATTTTGTGTTTTATGTAGAGACAGGGTCTCACAGAGTTGCTTAGTGCCTTGCTTTTGCTGAGGCTGGCTTTGAACTCACAATCCTCCTGCCTCAGCTTCCCAACTCGCTGGGATTATAGGCATGGGCCACTGCACCTAGCTCTATTTCTTAATCTGGTACACACCTATGTTCATTTTATGATAATTTGTCAGAGGTACACTTATGATTAGTATTTATTACTATATATATACACACATACAGTATATAAGTTATAATTAGATTATAAATATAATATGTAAAAATATACAAGCATATACTGTATTCACAATAACATTCTAGTCACAAGTAACATATTTAATATTTCTATGTGTGATATTTCTCTCTATATAATGTTTATTAAAATTTTATATAAAAACCTAAATTAGGAGATGATAGGAAGTAAGAAAGTTAAAAATGTAATCTGACCACATTAGGGCTGAAGGAGCACAGAGGTTGATGACGCATACGCACACACGCAGACACAGGCAGTTCTGAAGGAGTGCATTTCTGTAATGATCCCCTTGCTCTCCTGTACTAGCGTTCGTTTCTCCTTCTAGACTGGATGGTCCGAATGCTAACATGCTCTATTATTTC
>PVHX01002401.1:0-50315 GCA_004024805.1 Geosciurus inauris | reverse complement strand
ACTTGCCTGTCCTCACACTACTCAGCCTCCCAGAAGTATCAGGCACAGCCACTTCATTATGCAAAAGTTTTTCCACACCTGGGAGCCATACTTTCCTGGCTAGCTTCCCATCTCACTGGCTGCTCCGTCTTGGTTTCTTTGCTGGCCTCTCCCCCTTTGCTTGACCCCTAGATATGGCAGAACTCCCAGGTTTGGTCTTAGGTCTTCACTTTTTTCTACCTCTACTATTTCTCAAGGAGAGCTCAGCAACCCCTGTGGCTTTCAATGTCCTTCGTGTACTGATAACCCTCAAGTACTTCTCTCCACTCCCTAGTTATTACTGTGGATGTCTTACAGGAATCTAAAGATCACCCTGCCAAAAACTTGACTTCCCTCCCAAACTGATCCTATTCCTACCCAACTCGTTCCCATCTCATGAACTACATGACTATTCACCTCATTATTTATTTATTTTTTAATATTTTGGGGTTGTAGGTAGACACAATACCTTTGTTTTATTTTTACGTGGTGCTGAGGATCGAACCCAATGCCTCACACATGAGAGGTGAGCACGCTACCACTGAGCCACAACCCCCACCCCTCATTATTTATCTTAAAAAGCCATCCCTGGTCATTCTCCTATAGCCTGCATCCAGCATCAGTCAATCCTGCCAGCCCTATCTTCAAGACATAGCCACAACTTGGCCCTTTCTTCCCTAACGCACCAGTCCAAGCCACCATTCTCTCACAAGGGCCTCCCAACTGGCCTCTTCACTCTTGTCCCTCTACCATGGATTCTTCACATAGCAGCACAGTGGACTTTTAAAATGATAAACCAGATTAATTTCTTCCCTGCTGAAAAGTCTCCAGTTCCACTGCCTTTGGAATCAAGTCCAACAGGTCTGTCGTGATCGGCTCCAGTCCACCTGCAATCACTCTCGATTCCTCATTCGTTCTGTTCTGACTTCAGCTCTGGTTTCTTCTGTCCCGCACACATACCCCATGCTCACTTCCAAAGACAGCTCCTTTCCTGGAGCACACTCCCCAGAATTCTACATGAGTCACCCTCTCTCACTCGATGTCATTTTCTCAGAAAGGTCTTCCCCATTCACCCTATGGAACAGGATTCCGTATCTCTTCCCCTTTTGCCTCCATACCTTGTTTCCCAATTATTTATTGCTTGTTCTTCTCTCTGCTTTAAATCACTTTGCCACCTTAGTTAACCTGTCTGCACCGTGTGAGACAGGAAGTTCCATGGGAGCAGAGCAAGAATGTAGAGCCATCTCTTAGTATCCACAGGGGACTGATTTCAGGAGCCCCTGCAGATACTGAAATCCTTGAATGTGCAAACCTTTATAAAATGGTGTAGAATTTGCATGTAACCTACACACGTCCTGCCATGTACTTTAAATCATCTCTAGATTATAATACCTAATACAGTGTAAAGGCTATGGAAATAATTGTAGTCCTTGGGAACAATGACAAGAAAAAAGCCTGTACATGTTTGGTACAGTCACAATTTTCCCCCAAATATTTTAAATCCATGATTTCATTGAATCTACCAACATGCGTTCTGCAGAAATGGAGGGCCACTGTATTATGGATGGAGGATCATGGATGGGGACTGAGAGGCAGGTCATGGAAGACCCGATTTGAAAGATGAACAAAGAGATGAAGAAGCTGTCTCAAACAGAGAGTAAAATATTCATTATGAGAGTTGCAATAAAATTTGTTCTACACTTAAAAAAAAAAGATGAATAAAGCTGTCATAGCACTGTCTATTCAAGGCTATGAAATGTCAACATTTTCATAAAGAGAAGGAACAATGGTTGTTACATAAAAATGAAAAGAAAATCAGCAAAATTTAGTTCACATACCTTTTTCCTGGTTGCAGAGGCTGTTTGGGAGGACAGGAGAGTCAGGCACCTGAGCCAGGGAGGGGCAGGGGGCAGAACTCCAGGACAACAGGCTTCCCCTTGTGCTGTTGCCAGTGTTGCTCCCGAGCCTCATGAGCCAGTGGTCAGACAAGGAGGAGCTGGTGGAGCCTGTGGAGGAAGCAGAGAGAGGGAGGCTGGACCCAGAGCTTCCCTTTGGGGCCCAAGGGGAGCTTCCTATGCCCAGATTCCCATTCCTACCACTCAGCCCTGGAACCACAGAACCAGAGCAGAACTACACACACAAACATGGATGGCCAGAGGGAAACCTGTGATGGGGTAGCCATGTGACCAAGATTACAAGTTCAGAGGGAGGCATTTAGTCACAGAAAGCTAAGTACAGCTGGGGTGTTGCTCAGTTGGTAGAGCACTTGCCTAGCATGCACAAGGCCCTGGGTTTGGTCACTGGCACCAAAAAGAAAAAAGAAAAGAAAATACATTGATGAGTATTGAAATACTTTTCATGAAATTATTGGTCACCCAACTTTGGCTTCCTAAATACGTTTTTCATTTGTTTTTCCAGAGCCAAAGGACTTTATTATTCATATCAATAGTCACAGAGTAGCAGCATTGTATCCCCAGGACCCATGGCCCCAGTTCCTACAGGTCAATATACAATAGCTATATTATAGGGGCATACCCAAACTTCAGGGAAACCAAATCTTTTATAATGGGCATGAAGGTTGCCTACCTACCCTTTAATCTGGAGGAGACATTATTATACTGAAAAGAAAGAAAATCTGTCCATCTCTTATATACTAAGTGTTTATTCTTCTTTGAATGTCTACTTTCTACAAATGGAAGTTTAGACTTACATCAGATTTTATATAGCCCTGCTGAGGGTTCTTGGTTTTATATGGTCATTTTCCGACAATATTTAGAAAATCAGATTTTTTTTTTTTTTTTTTTTTTAATGCTCTCTTGTCCCAAATCTAAGGATGGCCACTTTGCAGAGTGGAACAAGTCACATAAAAGGGTCAGCTTTGGCACTTTTCCCTGTAGACTTTCCAGCAAGTTTAAGGCTAACAAATGAATTGCTGAGGTGCCATTAAGCTGCTACATTTTCTAGAAAGGCCCTGTACCCCTTATAACAGTTATTCCCTTTCTAACAGGGTTAATCAGGTTTACATGGAATAAGTTTAATTAAATCTGGCTTGATATGACTAAGACTAGGAAAAATGGAATCACATACCCACAAGTATCACAAGTCCTGCATACAAATACTTACTCTTTCCCCATTTCTTGACTTACAATATATCTATCCCACATCCTGACAAATGGGCTATTGGCCTATGGGGCTCAGACTTTTTTTTTTTTAAACTAGAGATTGAAACCAGGGGCATTATACCACCGTACTACATTCTCAATTCTTTTTAGTTTTATTTTGAATTATTGAGTCGTTGAGGTTGGCCTCCATGCAATCCTCCAGCCTTAGCCTCCTAAATTGCTGGGATTACAGGCTTGTGTCACGACACCTGGCTTGGGGTTTCAAATTTTTATAGCAGCAGCCACAGTTTCCTCATTTCAATCCTCGCCTATCTTCTTGGTCTTGGATACTCAACTAAACACCTTCACAATCCTTAAAGTGACTTTCCAAACCCCTTCTAATGAGCAGCTGTACCCACCTCTCATGGAGCTGCTGGCTGACCAGGGAGGAATGGTGTTTCGCTTCTGATAAAATAGGATGTAAGCCCCTCTGGTATTGACCTCATCTTCTCGAAGTGGTTCCACCATGCTATCATCGTAACTGTACCACTGGCCATCCAGAGAGTTTCGGCAATAGGCTGCAAAGGTCCAAACCCCAAGTCTCAATTATCAGGGCCCCAAAAGGCAGGAAGACATTTTCCATTGGCATAGCTGAAAAATGGACATGCTTATAACAGAATGAGAAAAAGAGTCATTTGGGGCAAGAAATGACTTCTATGGCATCAGAAAAGATCAATAGATTATACTCCCCAATTCTTAAAGATCACTGTTCAGCATAAATTTAATCCATATGCTGCAGCCCTTCCTCAGGCAAAAATCTCCCATAAAAGGGAGCCCCACATTATGAAGCCAGACAATAGGTCTATGTTCACCCCATTTCTTCTGAAAAATTTCAAAATTCACATCTGTGATTAAGTATGCAATAAGTGAAAATGAGAATCACAGTTGAGATTTTGGTAAACTTCTTTTCTATCTAAGAACTGGAGTCAAACATTTCAGGAAAGATAATAAATATAATTCTACTGTCTACCTATTCTCCATACAGCAAAGAAACTATTTCAATTTGTACACTAGGTTATGTTGTTACTTCTCTACTTAAAACCTTTAAATGGCTTCTGTGACACTGTAAGGATGTTTGCTAAAACCCTTAGAATCATAAAAGTTATAGTATCTTTTCCTATGCTGGCTGTCCTGGGTAGCTTTAGGATAGGACCAGTCACCAGAAAGACCCAGGCAGGATTTGACAGTTGGGACTGGCAGCCAATGAGACAAAAAAATCAAAGTTCAGAAATAGACCCAAACATAAAAATGCAGTATCTGATATCAGAGACAGCGTTACAAGGAATTAAGTGGACTTTTCAATTAGTGATAGTCTTGTTTCAAATTGGTATCTCATGGGGGTGGGGGGGAGAATTGGATCTCTCTCTCCAGAGCATCATAAAACTCCAAATAGGAGATTTAAATGTAAAAAATCTAAAACCCTAAAATTGCTAGTAGAAAATATAAGATAAACATTTTTTAATCTTAGAGTGAAAAAGGTTTTCCATGCATGACTCAAAATCCAAATGTCACAAAAGAAACAATTGACAAGTGGACTACCTAGAAAAAATAAAATAAAATAACCTTCTGTATGCCAGGCACAGTGGCGCATGCCTGCAATCCCAGTGGCTCAGGAGGCTGAGGCAGGAGGATCACGAGTTCAAAGCCAGCCTCAGCAACAGCGAGGCATTAAGCAACTCAGTGAGACCCTGTCTCTACATAAAACACAAAAAAGGTCTGGGGATGTGGCTCAGTGGCCGAGTGCCCCCAAGTTCAATCCACGTTACCCACCCTCCTCTGAAAAAACCCTTCTGCATGGCAATATGTGACCATAGGAAGAGTCAACTGGCAGAAGAAATCAGGGACTATTGCAAGAGTCAGTTTGAAAAACCATCAAAGGATATAGACAAAGTTCACAGAAAAGAAACTACGATGGCCCTTAGCAAATGAAAAGAGGCTCAAGCTCACTCTTACACTTACGGAGAGATATCATTTCCCCCTCTCAACTGGCAAAAATCCAAAGTTTTATAGCATATTTTACTGGAGAGGTTATAAGGAGACAAGCATTCTCTTATTGCTGGGAGGAATGAAACTCTCCACAACCCCCTGGGCAGGGAAATTTGGTAGTATTTGTCAAAACGCAGATCCAGTGATGGAGAACTTGCCTAGCATACACAAGGCCCTGGGTTTGACACCCAGAACCACAAAAAACAAAAACAAACAAAAAACTCACAGACCAAGCTATCCCAGTTCGGAGAATTGATCCTACCTATAAACTTTTACCTGTAGGAAATGATATACCTAAAGGGTTAGGACAGCAATATTAGTAATAGCAAAAGAATTAACCAGTCCAAAGACCATCTACAGGACACTTATGTAATGAATTCATACACCTATTTGATACATTTATAGAAGAAGATGGGGAAATGTTCTGTAAATGCATAAAGATTTCCAAGACAGATTTTAAAAGGGGATTTTAAAAAAACACCAGGTGTAACAGAAAAATAGCACTTTTACTTAACTTAGGAGATGGAAAGGAAATACACAAAAGGAATATATTTAAGTATATATGACCATATACTCACAATTGCCTGCATTTATATAAAGAAAACATGAAGAACAGAAAAGAAACTATTAAAGTAGTTTAATACTTTACATCCTTGACGATAGAGGGGGAAGACAGGGACAAAGATGGGATCCAGACTTTTCACCGTCCACCTTTTTAGGCTATGTGAGTTCTGAAGTACTGGAACAGCACTCCATCACTATTCAACATATTGAAAATGAAGGCATTTTGGATTTCTAAAAATGTCCATTTCTAACATGTAGTGAAATGAACATGCTTCTAGAAAGCAGAAAGGAACAAACCCACAATGTCAGAAGACACTGGGAGAGAACGTGACAGCTTGGATTTTGAGAGCCCAGCACACAGATGGAGTGTCAGACCCCACCAGCCGCACTGAGGGAGTTCAATCCAGATAAGGGCTGCTGCGGGGAAGAGGCAGGAAGGGAGCCTGAACCAGGACGCAGCCCAGAGGCTCAGAACCACAGGTACTGGGTGCTACAAAAGGCTTGATGAGGTGGAAGCCAAAAACAAAAACCAGGATGCTCTGACAAAGAAACAAGACAAGAAGTTAAATCATGACAGCCATAATAAAAACAAAAAACAAAAAAAACAAAAAAACGCAGGAATGTGGTTAGAAGCCAAAGCTGAAGAAATCTCCCAGAGTACATCCAAAGAGACTAGGTGCCGGGCGTGGTGGCTCACGCTTGTAATCCCAGCACTTAAGGAGGCTGAGACAGGAGAATCGTGAGTTCAAAGCCAGCCTCAGCAATGGCGAGGCGCTAAGCAACTCAGTGAGACCCTGTCTCTACATTTAAAAAAAACACAAAATAGGGCTGGAGATGTGGCTGTAGGGTCGAGTGCCCCTGAGTTCAATCTCCAGTACCCCCCCCCCCCAAAAAAAAGAGAAACTAGGAGATGGAAGAGTGAAAATGAGAGACTACTGTAGGGTGTCTGAGATTCCTAGCACTGCTATAACAAATTGCCCTATACTCAGTTACTTAGGACAACACATATTTATTACTGTGGAGTCCAGGAAGTCAAAAGTCCCAGACGGGTCTCAATGGTCTAAAATCAAGGTGTCAGCAGGGCTGCATTCCTCCTGGCCTACATTTTCTGGCTCCTGGCTCCTTCCACCTTCAAAGCCATGAATGGCCAGTTGAGGTTGAGTCCCCATCTGCATCACTGACCCTCCTACCTTCCCCTTCCACATTTAAAGGATGCTGTGATTATATTTGGTCCACACAGGCTATCCAGGAACGTGTCTTTATCTTGAGGCCAGCTGATCAACCTCCTTGACTTTCCCCTTGCCAGGTAAAATTAACATATTTGTAAGTTCTATGCCTTAGGATGTGGACACATTTGGGACATCATTATTCTGCCTACCACAGACAGGAGATGCCCACACACACATGAAGGAATACAATGTACAGAGTACAGGTTGAAATCCACAAATGCTCCAAAAATCCCAAACTTTTTACGTGTTGACATGATGCTCCAAGTGGAAAATTCCACACCTGACTTCATGTCATGGGTCACCATTCCAAAGGCATGTACAGTAAAAATACTATATAAAATTTCCTTCAGAATATGTGTGTAAGGTGTATATTAAACAAAAATGAATTTTGTGTTTATACATGGGTCCTCTCCCGAAAATATCTTATTACAAATGTGCAAATATTCCAAATCTGAAGAAAAAAAAAATTGAAAGCAATTCTAGTCTGAACCAGTTCAGATAAGGGATACTCACCTGTATTACAGTGAAAGTTTGGAAACAACCAAAATGTCCATGAATAGAAGACTGGTAAAATAAACTGTGGTATGTGCATAGCATGCAATACTAAGCAATTGTTTAAAACCAAGAATGGCCTAAGTCTCTATGTATCAATATGGAAATATCTTGAAAATATATTATTAAATAAAAAAAGCCAGGAACAGAATTACGTATACCATATTTTACCCTGTGTTTAAAGGAGAGTGTGGGAAGTGAAGCTTAGGACCGTGTATCTGCTTATGTTTGCACACAAACTCTAGAAGGACACAGAAAACCAGTAAAAGTGGTTTGAAGTCCAATGGCCAAGAGTCAAGGTTAAGAGCAACACTGTTTGTTGTGTGTGTGCATGTGTGTCTGTTTTAAACATCATTTGATTTTTTGAGCCATAGGAATATATTACCTAGTTCAATAATTGAGTTTTAAGAAGAAGCAGATATGTTAAGGGAAATAAACCAGGTACCAAAAGACAAGGACCACATGATCTCGCTCATGTGGAATTTTAAAAAAGTTGACCTCTTAGAATGGAATGGTGGTTATCAGAGACTGGGGAAAGAGGAGTGGGGAAAGGATGATCAGTGGGTACCAAGTCACAGTTAGGAGTAAGAAATTTTGGTGCTCTATTGGGCGGTTAGGGTGACTACAGATGATGACAAGTACTATAATTTTTTTAAAGTACAAAAAAAGATTTTTACTGTTTTCATCCAAAGAAATGATAAATGTTTGAGGAGATATATATGCTTACCCTGATTTGAACACACTATATGATGTATATATGTATGAAAACATCACATGGGGGCTGGAATTGTAGCTCACTTGTAGAGTGCATGCCTTGCATGCGTGAGGCACTGGGTTCAATCCTCAGCACCACATAAAAATAAATAAAGATACTGTGTCCATCTACAACTAAAAAATTTTTTTTTAAATCACATGGTATACTCTAAAAATATGTAAATTTTATGTGTTAATTTTTTTATTTTAATTTTTTAAAATGGACACAAGGAAATTTCCAGATCTGAATATCAGGCACAGGGTCCCTTGAGTGCCCAGCAGAAGAGAATGAAATCACCTACATGAATGTCAGCCTGTAAAATCCAGAGCACCAGTAAGAAAGAACCTGAAAGCTTCCTGGAAGAAAAAATAGATCCCTGATAAAGGAACAGAAATGAAAATGGCCTGACCCACTTCAACTCCAAGACCTCCATTCCATTCTCATGATGTACCCCTGTCCAAAGATGGACAATGATCACCCATCTAGAATTCCATGTCCAACTAGGCTGTCAGTCAAGGGTAGGAATAAAGGCATTTTCTGACATGCAAGGACTCAGAATGTATGCTCCCATCATCCTTTCTTAGGAAGTGGCTAGAAGATGTGTTTCCCTTAAAATGAAGAAGGTGGTGCTCATCTCCAGCACTCTCTGCAGTTTGGGGATTATTCACATTAGAAGTCACTCATCTCTGCAGGGCAGAAACCATGCAGTCTGAAGCTGAGTGGCTCAGGACGCTGCCATTGAAGTAGCAATGTGGGACTATCAGAAAGAAGATTCGCAAGATGGCACAGATGCAGCCCCTGGCCCAGATCCCACCTGGGGCTGCCCTAGCTGCAGACACTGTCCTGCTTCCACCCTTGCCAGTCCCTTCTTCCCCTGGGACTCTTCGTCCCTTGGATTTGGTATTAAGCAGATTTTTTTAAAAATTTTTTTTGGTTGTCAATGGACTTCATTTATTTATATGTGGTGCCGAGAATCGAACCCAGTGCCTCACACACGCTAGGCAAGCGCTCTACCACTGAGCCATAACCCCAGCCCTAAGCAGATTTTTTTTTTCCAGGAAAATTTTGGCATATGGTGTGAGCAAAGAGACCCTAGGACACTCTGTAGAAACCAAGCCCCTTGTCACCTGCTCAAAATTGCAGATTTTTTTCTTTTAATGCTCACCCCCAGAAAGGATCTGGATTTTGCATTTGATGAAACAGTTCACTGGGCACACACATACCAACCCTGTCCATTCCTACATCCCTCCTGATTTTACATCAATGTTTTTAATTTATGCTGGAGATACTCCATGAGTTTATACATAAGAAGCCAGCACATGCAGCCTGTTAAATGACAAGACCCAAGTTCCAGTTGTCCTTATTTTCATCACTAATGTGTGCACAGAGACTACTTCTTCTATGATGCTCACTGTTAAAAAAAAAAAAAAAAAATCTGAGGTTAATATAGCAAGAAAGATGTCTCCCCAGATAAAGATGGATTGCCAAGAATTTCTGTTGAGCTATTTTTAGCCTTAAGAGGGGAGGCTGGAGAAGTGGCTGGATGGAATGCTGCTTCAGGCTATGAACATAGCAATCCTCTCATCTGGTGCAAAACAGCTACAGAAGAATGGGAAGGACTTACAGCAATACAGGAGCAGTGCAGTGTCCACCTTAACCTTCAGTATGACCAGAGCAGCCCCACCCTCCAACCCTCCTCTTTGTCCACTCATGTGTCCCCTGACCTGTTACTACATTCTCATTTCTCTCTCCCCAAGGCCATTTATACTGTCCTCCATGGCAGAGAGCATGTCCTAACCTCTCAGAATCAGAAGGATCATACATATCAGCCTCTACTACTACCCACACAATGGACACTCAATTGCTGCTGCTACCAATAGCTCTCCTACAGGCTTCCTGTGGTCACTGAGATATTTTCAAGGGACAAAAGCCAAGGAATGCCATAATCAAGAACAGTGGTGGATCATGATGCTCTCTAAAGGCTTTTACAGAGAAGACTATGAACCATTAAGAGAGTTGCCTGGTAATTTGCTCCTGTGTTAATTCATCTGCTGCTCCCAATTTCTCCAGATGAACAGAAAGGAAACTTAGCCACAGAATAAAAAGATATCAGATCTGATAAGATTTCTTGTGTTGAATCACAGATGCGATTAAACATCATTCTCTGGGTTCCAATAATGATCCTCCTAACATTTGACATGTCTGAAAATTTGGACAGTAACTAATTTTATATCTCAACCACAAACCTAACTCAACATCAGCTTGACAGGTGGGAGCAGGCACCCTCCTCTCTTGCACACATTCTGGTGTGCAGGTGGGAAGGTGTCAGCCATGCTGAGTGCCCAGTCAGTATTTAAGGATCGCCAATTCTTTTGAGGCTCAGGCCACAGCCAAGACACACAGCCATGGCTGCCACATGCAAGAGGCAAAGCAAGGCTCACCTGTGTAATGCCCACCTTGCAGACTGCCATGGTGGTTGCAGACCGCATACAAGTCGTATAGGAAGTCCAGGGGGTAGGTGGTGGGCAGACAGGCTGGCTGCTTCCAGGAGGGCCAGGGGCCTGGCACTGGCTTGGAGGTGGTGCTTCTCTGGGCCACATGGGGGGCCATGTTGAGTCCAGAAAGCGGGAACTTCACCAGTGTGGAGAGCTTATTCCTTCTCTCTCCCACTTGGCAGAATCTTTTGAGGTGGATGATGAGGATATCAGGCAGGGTCCACAGACTCAGCTTCACCATGCCCCGCTGGAGGACTTTGCAGTGAGGACAGTTCCACGCATCATCCTGGGCCAGCTGAAAAGGAAGCCACCAGGATCATAAGGCCTTCACCCACCGCAAGGCAGCCAGCCCCCTTCCCAGCCCGGAAGTGCACCCGAGGGTGGGACCTGCTCTTCCTTGGTGTAAAACTGAAAACATTCATCCAGGGTACAGCTGGGCTGCTGGTGTGTCTGCTGCTGCCGCCAGACGCTCTCTGCATCCTGGACCCGCTCCTCCTGGAGGCTCCCAAACAGGCTGCACAGAAGGAGAGGGCACCTATGGTGTTCAAAGCTTCAGAGCTCTCTCTCCCGCAGGACTGGTCTTGTCTGTCTCTCCTCACAGCAGACCCAGTGGACGGCATTGGCCAGGTGAAGTTACGAGTTCCTAGGAACCTCTCTGCATACTTCCCTCTGCGCTCACTCCATCCCACCAGAATCATCTGTGTCCCCGACCAGCTCCTCAAGGAACCAAGTCTTGGGCTCATTCCCCTTTGTTTTCCTGTCCTAACGCAATGCCTCACATCTGGTAAGGTATCAATAAATACTTGGACTGAAAAATGTCCTTTTTTTTTTTTTTGGTACCAGGGATTGAACTCAGGGGCACTCGACCACTGAGCCACATCCCCAGTCCTATTTTGTGTTTTATGTAGAAACAGGGTCTCACTGAGTTGCTTAGCGCCTCGCCGTTGCTGAGGCTGGTGCTGAACTCGCGCTTCTCCTGTCTTAGCCTCCCAAACTATAGGGATTATAGACGTGTGCCACTGTGCCTGGCGAAAAATATCCTCTTTCAAAGTAAGACTGATGCTTTGTAATGAAGAACCTGGACTGGAGACAGATGGCCTGGGTTCCAATCCCAGCTCTGTTTCATATGAGCTGTATGACCTTAGGCAATTGCTTAACATCTCTGTGCCTCAATTTCTACCCAAGAAATGCAGAATATAGCAGTACCTACCTCATAGTACCCACACACAGGATGTCATGCAGATTAAATAAACTGCTTAGAGCAAATAAAGTGCAGAGAGCAGTGACCAGCACTGGGCGAGGAGGGGGGCTACATAAGCATGTGCCATTCCTACCGCCACCATCATGATGACCACTACTATCATGACCATTTATATACAATTCTCAGTCAGGTTTGTCAGAGAAACAGGGTACGTTGCATCAAGGTTGTGTGCACACTGCCTTATGGTGGCACTTGGGGGGGGGGGAACTGGGTTCATGGAGGATTTGTGGGTGCAGGCAGGCTATCTGAGCTCCGGAGAGGTCAGTTCTGTTGACTCACCATTCCTTGGCAGAGCTGTCCCACTCCACAGCCAGCTTGACGTGGGGGGGCCCTCCTGGCCTCCTGAGGTGCAACGCTCTACAGGAAGAACAAGGGAGCCCATCAGAAAACACAGCTCTTCCCACATCTCCACAGGGCTCCACAGCCTGCCTCCAAATGCAGACACCCCAAACTGACTGTAAATTAAGGCGAGCTCGTGGGGGGTTGCTAAGCCTGCTAAAGGCCTAGACCTAAACCTACCTCTTCATGTTCTCCCCTTGTGCCTGTGGGAGCTTCTGGGTCTTAGGACTTCTTGAATCCTATGAGGGCACAGATCAACTATCCCTCTGCAGCCCCAGTTACCTTCTCAATGTCTTCATAGGGCAGTTCCACAGGAAATATCCCAAATACACAATACTGATGAAGCCCCAAGAGACCCTTTGACTTTCCCACACCACGACGTAGAAGGAGCACCCTCGAGCTCACCCACACAACCTCAAAAAGTCTTCTTCCAAACCCTTCAATGTACAGAAAGTCTCCGTGTGAGTTAACCTATAGCTCTTTGCAACTGCTGGGACACAGCCTATTCCAAAAAAGACGGGTTTGTTGTAACATAGAAGAGAAGGGATCAGAAAGAAGTGGAGGGTGTGAGGTTTTGCTCTGAGATCAAGGAGGGCGGACACAAGTGGTGCCGAAGTCCACCCCCAAAAGACTGTTGAGAATGTGTAGAAAGACAAAAGGGGGAAAGTCAGATGAGCCCCAAACTGTCACCAAGATGTCTCAACACAAGTTTCGGAGGAGAAGAGTCCTAGGGTGGAGTCATGGCACCTTCCTGAATGACTGAGAACAGGGAGAGCAGCCAAGATCAAGGTGTGGCTGGGAGAAGTTCTCCCGGCTCCGTGAGCCCCCATTGGTTCAGGGCAAACACTGATCGTCTCTCCTAGTCTTTCTCTCATAGATCAGTGAAAACTAAGCCTTGAGCAGGTCACTGCCTTCCTCTTCCCTCCATCCTCCCTCCTTGGGTAGGAGTGACTGTTCTGATGGGTGTGATGGGGAGGAGCCAATCAGCTCTACCCCTCCTGTGCCCCTTTCCATGACCTAAAGGTTTACAGGCTGGCAGTCTCCCTCACCCAGGCCTTGAGCTTCCTGGAAGCAGCTCTGCCCCTGAGATTAGTGACAAATTTTTGATTCAGAGAAGATATACTGGGAAGCCCTCCAACTAAGCCCCTCCCCCCCCTTTTTTTGGTACTGAAGATTAAACTTGGGCACTCAACCACTGAGCCATATCCCCAGCCCTATTTTGTGTTTTATGTAGAGACAGGGTCTCACTGAGTTGCTTAGCGCCTCGCCATTGCTGAGGCTGGCTAAGCCCCTTTCTTAAGATCCCAAACTCCCCATTTCTACCATGAGGGAGGGCTGTAATTAGGAAGTTCTGCCTTGATGATGGGGAATAATTTTATTCTGGGGTAACAAAACTGAAAGTCCAAGTTGGATTCCTATCTAAGCCACGTCCCTTTAATCAGTCTTATCAACTGGGCCATAGAAGAGACAGAGGGATGACTGTAGACCAATGTTTACTCTTAACATGGAAGGAATCACTGGCTGGACAGCTTCATCTCCTCTGATTACAGTCCTGATTCAGACAGGAAAGAGGACATTATTTGATGGTGAGCCGCTATGCCAAGCATGGTGGATACATAAACATCTCTACCCAGAAGGAACTCACAATCTAATGAGGGAAGCACACAGAGCTCACTGCAATATACCCACCATGTGTATAGAGACCCAATGGAAGCACTTGGCTTCTCTGGAGGGCAGGCAAGCAGGCATCAGCCAGGTGACAAATGGGGGGCGGGGATTGCACAGGTAGAGGGCTGAGCAGGAAGGTGTGAACTGGGATATCCAAGGCGTGGTGAGTGGCAGGCCACCTGGTGAGAGGAAGACTTCATCCTTGGTCATGTGGACATTACCCAGTGGGCTCTGGAAGACCACGGAAGGATGTGTAACAGACAGGTATGAAAGCAGACACAGGAAGCTTCCAGAGCAATCCAGGTAAGAGGTGAGCAGGGCCTGAACTCACACAACAGCAGTCACCGTGGAGAGAAAGAAATCAATCTGAGGAAACACCAGGATTTGGACAAACAAGACCTGATGATGGATTGAATATAAAGAAAAGGTGAGAAAGAAAGATCAGGGATGATCCTCAGGTTCCTAGCTTAGGTTCCAGAGCAGGTGGCAGAGTCACTATGTAGATAAAGAAGATGGGAAGAAGAGAGGGTTAAGCAAGAAGAGTTCAGATTAGCAAACATTTAGTTTCTATAAGACATTTAAGTAGAACAAGCAGGTGTGGCATCTAAGAGAAAACTCTAGGGTAGAGATGTAGAACTGGGGCCTTTAACCTACAGAGAGGTGATAGAACCAAGAGCAAGGTCATCTAGGGATAGAACACAGAGGGAGAGAGCAGAGGGCCAAAGGTAAAACATGGAGGCACAACAACATTTAAGGGCCCCAGAGAGATAGAGGAATACCTCCAGGAAACAAACAAACAAAATATTCTAGGAGATAAATTCTACGTGGTATATCCATTCAATGGAACATTATTCAGCCTTGAAAACGAAGGAAATTCTGGCACATGCCACAATGTGAATGAACCTTGAAGATATACTAAGTGGCATCAGCCAAACACAAAAGGAAAAAACACTGCACAGTTGTAAATACATGAGGTATCTAGAGTAATAAAATCCACATGAAAAAAAAAGTAAAATGGTAGTTACTAGAAGGTAAAGAGAAGAGGAACCTGAGGGTAGTTAACTCAATGACTACAGAGTTTCAGTTTGGAAGGATGAAAAAATTCTGGAGATAGATGGTGTCAATGGCTGTATAACAATGTACATGTATTTAATACCACTGAGCTGTACCCTTAAAAATGGTTAAAATGGTGCATTTTATGTCATGTATATTTTATCACTTTTTTTTTAAAGGAAGAAATTTCTAGAACCAGAAGGTACCAGGATCGACAGGCTAAGATGGGCTGGATGGAGGCAAGAGATGGATGATAGCAAATGCTTGGGAGAGCTGTGCTGGTGGTAGGAGGAGCGGAAACAGACACTGGGTGAACGGCGGGTGTGGACCAGGACACGTGTGCAGCTGTCCTCTTTTCTAGGGCTTCTCAAACTACCTATCATGAAAGATAAGTTTATTGGCTTATTTCCAAACCATTACAGAACACTACTTTGATCAAAAATAATAAAAATATAATTTGGGTACAAGGGCCATTATTTTTTTAAAAAATTACTACATTCAACATATCTTACATCACACTATCCTATTGCTTTGACATTTCTAAATGTTTCCTCTCAAACTCTTGTCACGGACCTGTGACAAGCAGCCTGTAGGCTGACACGGGTCAGCAGAACTGACTTTGAGGAACACAGCTCTCATCTCCAACACTGTGCACCATAAGGAGATGCTGCTTCCCAGTGCTGTTTTCCTGTGAGACCCAAATGGGCCCTGGCTGACATTTCTCCCACTTCCCTCTCTCTCTAGAGCACCTACCAGCCCAGGGATGTGGATGAAGTATAGGTCCCAAAACCTTCTAGATTGCCCCTATCCTACTTCTAGTCTCTTCAGAAAGGGAGATAATTTTTTTTTTTAATAATAAAGCTTGTACTCAAATTACATTTTTAAATTATTTTTGATCAAAGTAGTGTTCTGTAATGGTTTGGAAACAAACCAATGAACTGGTCTTTCAACATAAGTAGTTTGAGAAGCACTAGGAAAGAGTATAGCCGCACACCTGCCCACGTCGGGAAATCAGAAAACCTTATTGAGAACTTAGGGTCCGTGAGAAAATGAGCAAAAATGCCGATGACCAAGGTAAAGAGCCAAATCACCCCTTAGATACTGTGCTGGCTTTGTGGATGGCTCCGCCCAGGCTGCGCACAGTGACTGGCTGTAGAGATGGACATGAGGAGAATCAGGAGGTCGGAGGCACAGCAGACATGGCCACACTGGCTTTGTCCTCCAACCCCAGTTCACGACCTTTCAGAGTTCAGGGCCAATGTTTGGGTGGCAACCTTTCACCCACTCTAGGGGGCACACTCTAGTTGGATTCAGTAGCACGACCTCTTTGAATAAATATGGACATTTCAGTTAGACCAATCTGGATTCAAACTTGGGCTTGCCTGGTAATTAGATGTGTGAGTATAAGCAAGTTAACTAATCTCTGGGAAGTTCGGTGTTCCTTACCCTTTGAAGTGGCCATAATAGTATTTCTCTGGCCATAGGGATTAAAAGAGTAGAAATTCTTTTTTTTCTTTTTTCTTTTTTGGTACTGGAGATTGAATTTAGGGGCACCTGACCACTGAGCCGCATTCCCAGCCCTATTTTGTGTGTTTTTTTAAATGTAGAGTCAGGGTCTCACTGAGTTGCTTAGCACCTCACTGTTGCTGAGGCTGGCTTTGAACTCGCGATTCTTCTGTCTCAGCATCCCTAAGTGCTGGGATTACAGGCTTGTACCACTGCGCCCAGCTAAGAGTAGAAATTCTTGAAGGACCCAACAAGGCTGATGCTGGAGAGGTCAGTGATGATGAGTAGCTAGTATTATGAGCAATTTTATTAATACATTGCCTCAAAGGAGTCTAGTCAAATAAAAAAGCATTTGTTTTCTTACCAAACCTTGAGCCTCCTTACCTGTCAACTGCCCAGTGACAGAGTGGCCGACTGTCCTGTGGGGATAAGTAACTGCAGGCCAGGGAAAGCCCCACAACCCGGATGGAGAACAGAGACCCCAGGTTCTGCCAAGACAAAAGCAGAGGAAAAGGATCATCAAGTGGTCTTTGTATTGTATGAAAAAATTCAACATCACTAGCAATTAGAGAAATGCAAATTGAAACTACTTTAAGACTTTACTCCAGTCAGAATGGCAATTATCAAGAATGCAAGCAACAATAAATGTTGGTGAGGATGTGGAGAAAAAGGTACATCCATACCTTGCTGGTGGGAATACAAATTGGTGCAACCACCATGGAAATTCCTTAGAAAACTTGGCATGGAACCACTCCTTGGTTTATACCCAAAGGACTTAAAATCAGCATACTACAGTGACACAGCCACATCAATGTTTATAGCAGCCCGATTCACAATAGCTAAACTATGGAATCAACCTAGGTCCCCCTCAACAGGTGAATGGATACAGAAAATGTGGTACATATACACAATGGAATATTACTCAACCTTAAAGAAGTTATGGCATTTGCCAGTAAATGGATTTAAATCAGACTCAAGTGGCACAGAAATGACTCGAAAAATGTCCATCACTTTTTTCTACAGTTTTTTGTTTTTTGCAGTACTAAAAATTGAACCTGGGATGCTCTACCACTGAGCTACATCCCCAGCCCTTTTTATTTTGAGATAGGGTCTTGCTACATTGCCCTGACTGGCCTTTTCAACATCCTCTCTCAGCCTCTAAATCATGGAAATTACTAGGCATGAGGCCCTACACCAGGCATTCTATTTTGAACATTCCTTTAACAATCAGTACTTAAATTGCCCAGGCTGGCCTTGAACTTGTGATCCTCTGGCTGATAGGGGGCAGACAAATGTAAGTGGTGGGAAGATAAGGATAAGGGAATAATTCTATAAACTAGGCTCACTGCACTGACCCCCACATGCATTCACTTATAAAAAGCAATTTACCGGCAGCCCTGCCTGGCTTAAGTTGACAGGATATGTTACATTCCTCAGCAAGCTACCTATTATCTGTAGGAGAAATGCAGGCCCAAAATAATGCTGATAAGAGGCACACAAGTTACCCGGAAGGCAGGACTTTTGTGAACTTTACACAGCCCAGATCCTTATCTACTCAGGTAAATAAGGATAATTTCCCTTAACAATAAAATCTATAAGATGTTCCAAGTAGAATTGGTGGCATGGGCCAAAGTGACCTAGAATGGTCCTGGCACTGGGGACTTGAAAAAGTCAAGAAGTGGACCTGGGTGGAACGCTCTGGAAACTTTCCTAGGACTAATCTCCAAAAAAACTGGAGGGCAGGGCTGAGGTTGTGGCTCAGTGGCAGAGTGCTTGCCTTGCACGTGTGAGGCACTGGGTTTGATCCTCAGCACTGCATAAAAATAAGTAAACAAAATAAAGACACTGTGTCCGTGTATAACTAAAAAAACTATTAAAAAAAAAAACAACAACAAAACTGGAGGGCAGGAAAGGTGTGCTATCCCTCTTCTCTCTGAGAGGGCTCACTCCCTCCCTTGTAAGCGTCTCCTTTTCCTATCCCTTCTAATAGACTCATGCCTGTTAATCTGAGCAAAATGCCTGGAATCTTTCTGACCTGATGGCAAGAATCAGGGTTTGCAGGGGGGCTTTCATGGTGCTGCCTCAGTTTCCCAGAAGGCCCCAGCCCTATAACTGCCTCAGCATAAAAATTTTATAAAGGGCTGGGGAAGGCTGGGGTTGTAGCTCAGTGGTAGAGTGCTTGCCTCACACGTGTGAGGCACTGGGTTCAATTCTCAGCACAGCATAAAAATAAAATAAAGGCATTGTGTCCATCTACAACTAAAAAAATTTTTTTTAGAAAGGGCTGGGTACGTAGCTCAGTGTTAAAGCACCCCTGGGTTCAATCCTTAGTACAAGAAACAATCAAACAAACAAAAAATTAGTACTTAAAAATCAAGAGCTAGCCAGGTGCGGTGGTGCAGGCCTGTAATCCCAGCAGCTCAGGAGGCTGAGGCAAGAGGATCACTAGTTCAAAGCCAGCCTCAGCAATGGTGAGGCACTAAGCAATTCAGTGAAACTGTCTCTAAGTAAAACACAAAATAGGGCTGGGGATGTGGCTCAGTGGTCGAGTACCACGAGTTCAATCCCCAGCACCACAAAAAAATACAAGTAAATAAATAAATAAATCTACTACCTGTGTGTTAGCAATTCACTCCTTATTTAATACCTTCAGCCTGAATTATTCTAGGCCTGAGGGTATAATTCAGTGGTAGAGTGTTTTCCTAGCATGCATAAGGCCCTGCATTTACTCCCCAGCACTGCAGGAAGAAGAGGAGGAGGAGGTGGAGGAGGAAGAGAAAGCAATTTTGGCACATGCTACAACACAGATGAACCTTGAATACATCATGGTCAGTGAAATATGCCAGATCCAAAAGGAGAAATATCCTGATTCTTAATTATATGAAGTACCCAGAATAGTTAAAAAGTGGAATGATAGTTACAAGAGTCTAGGGGGTGGGATGGGGAACTGTTTTAATGGATTTAAAGTTTTTGTTGATGATGATGAAAAACTAGGGTTTATAGATAGGAGTGAAAGTTACACAACATTGTGAATATAATGTACATTTGTAAATAATTAAAATAAATAAATGTCATGTATATTTTACCACAATAAACGGACTCTTCACTTAAACAAAACAGTTCTTAACATTATCACTGATGGATTCAGCTACAATCAGAAAAAAATACAATTTTCTTCAAACTCAAAGGGAATGGCAGACATCTTTTAAAAACATTGATGAAATCTAGGTTGAATTATGACAAAGAAAGAATAGAAAAGCATTAAAATTCCAGGAAAGGGGCTGGGGTTGTGGCTCAGTGGTAGAGCACTTGCCTCACATGCAGGAGCCACTGGGTTCAATCCTCAGCACCACATAAAAATAAATAAAATAAAGATATTGTGTCCATCTACAACTAAAAAAAATTAAAAATAAATTAATAATTTTTTAAAAAAATTCCAGGAAAATCCAGGAGCAGTGGTGCACGCCTGACATCTCAGCTCTTCAGGAGACTAAGACAGGAGGATTAAAAATTCAAGGCCAGCCTTGGCCACTTGGGGAGACCCTGTCTCAAAATTTAAAAGATAAAAAAAATTTAAATGGATATAGCTCAGTGGTAAAGCATCCCTGGGTTCAATCTCCAGTCTGCTCCCCAGCCCCCCCACCCCCCCCAAAAATCCAGGAAAGATGAACAGTGAGCACTTGGGAAGACAGAATAATCCAAAACAGATTCAGAGAGTTGAGTGGATTTCTTTGGTCATGGCAGCTTACATGTGCAGAGAACAGGACATGAGGTGAACCGGAACCTGACTTTGTCCATTCTCTCTGTACTCTACTTGGCCATATGATGATTTTGCTCCTACACACACTTCCACCATGATGTGTGCCATCTGCTGTCCTCACCAAAACTGAGTCAGTTCCTGTGTCCTTGAACCTCCAAAACTGTGTGCTAAATAAACCTTTTCTCTTTATAAGACAGTTTCCTTGTGTATTTCATTGTAGTCATGAAAAGCTGACTAGTAAAAGGTCTTGAATATGAAGTTCAGGGACTTTGTACATTTGCCTAGCCTATAACCACATTCTAGCTGATCTGTGGTTTCAACAAAGAAAAATCAATGGCTGGAAGCCAGCTGACTTCAGGGGGATAGATTCAGAGTTGGCCATGGAAGGATATACTTCCTAAGAAGATTCTTAATTTCAACCTGGGGAGAAAACATTTTTCTCTGGCACCCCAACTGAGCCTTGCTGTTTGCATGGCAAGACCATTTATCAACAAGGCACCAACATCCGCATGAAGGCAGCTGATCCTGCCCTCACACAAGAGTAGTGCTGGCCACACATGCATTATCTTACAAAGTGGCCACAAAAATGTTTCAGCAATAATAACTTTTTTTCATAATTCATGCAAATGAATTCTGTCCAGCAAACTGGGCCCTTTTATAAGAAATATTTTATTGTCTTCTCTTCTTGACTAGGGAGATTCATTGTAGAACCTTCAACAGATGTTCACAATGTTTAATGTCTTCAGTTCACTATTGAGAATTTTTAATATATTCTCTTCAAATTATTACCATATTGAGCCAATATTTAATATAGTATTAAAAGAATGAGTCAGGCACAGTGGTGCATGCCCGGAATCCCAGAGGCTCATGAAGCTGAGGCAGGAGGATCATGAGTTCAAAAGCCAGCCTCAGCATGGTGAGGCACTAAGCAACTCAATGAGACCCTGTCTCTAAATAAAATACAAAATAATGATGTGGCTCAGTGGTCGAGTGCCCCTGAGTTCAATCCCCGGTACCAAAAAAAAAAAAAAAGAATGATGGGTTAAGTAGGTAGACTAGTCCAGGAATCTCAAAATCATTTGGAACACATTATTCCTACAGAAAATTATACCCGACCACATATTTACCAAAGAATCTATGGGAAAGCATCTGTAGTCAAGTTGAAGGTTTCCTGTATTTGTATTATGCTGGCCCCATGGATGACTTGATTAGTTCCTAAAACTGAAATGACTAAAGATACAGAAGCAAAAGTACCCATATAGGCCTAGGTAAAGAACCAGGGCAGCTGAGAGCAATGTTCACATGAAAGTGGTTTCACCCACTTTCAACAAGCAGCAGCATACCAATTTAGGAGATGGCTAAAGCTATTACTAGATTTTCTGACCTACTTGTAAAGAAGTTAGTTTCTAATTTGGGCACCATGGCAGATCTGCTCTGTAGTACCATTAACAAAATCCTTTAGAGATAAAGGTTGGAACAAATGTTCTGAAGGTCCTTAACAAAGTGGCATTGGGTGTAAACCCTAAATCAAATGTATGGTTTTGTTTTCTGAAAAGGAAGAAACATGAATTTTGAGAGTTCTCTCTGAATAAGATTAGTATATCCCTCAAATGAAAGGCTCAAAGAGGATAGTTTGAAAGAAACAAGATTCTGAGTCTACTGACCTGTCCCTAAAAATTTTGATATCTTCTGTGCCAGGTGACCATTGAAAGAGTATCTCATATCATAGGAGCTGAAACTAAAGACTATAAATGCCAAATATCAATGATTTTTAATTTTGTTAAATACATATACATTTTTTAGTTGTACATGGACATGATGCCTTTATTTTATTTATTTATTTTTATGTGGTGCTGAGGATCAAACCCAGTGCCTCACACATGCGAGGCGAGCGCTCTACCACTGAGCCCCAGCCCCACCCGATTTTTAATTTTTTAATTTAGGAACCAGCAATTTACGAATAACTGAACAAGGCAAAAAGGTATTTCCCCTTGAGTCCTTAATCTCAGTTTCTCCAAAACTGGACAAATTTATTTTAATATCTAGACTTTCACATGTGGACATAATCATTAATTGTAACTTTCCACAGAAATGATATCTCCAGTCCCTTGCAATTTTTTATCTTACTATATAAATTACATGGATAAATTTTACAATTTATTACAATGTGCTATCCTCTAGGGAAAACTATAGAAAACCATAAATTTAAAAAATTGAGAATAATAATGTAAATGATTCCACTTTATTCCAATGGTGTTTGGAAAAAGCAAAGAAAAAGCTCTGTGTATGAAATGTGTTTTGTAATAATGCAAAGATTAAAACATTATAGGCCATAAAAAGGTTACTTTCTTGGGCTGGGGTTGTGGCTCAGTGGCAGAGCGCTTGCCTTGCACATGTGAGGCACTGGGTTCGATCCTCAGCACCACATAAAAATAAGTAAACAAAATAAAGATATCGTGTCCATTTATAACTAAAAAAAAAATTTAAAAAAAAAGGTTACTTTCTTGCACATAAATCCAAGTTGTTTGATAAAGCAATGAGCACTCTCAGTCACAGAAATTTCTTCTTATGAGTCATCTCTGGATTCCACCCTCTTCCCCACAGAGACACACCACACACACATACACACATACACACACACACACACACACACACACACACACACACACCAGTGTGAGAATTCACACTAACCTGTGCAGAGGCCTCACTCCTCATGAGATAGCGGACCTTACTGAGAATACACTGCTGGAGTTGGGCCCAGGAAATAGTTCTGTCTTCCCTTATCAGGAAAGGTGGTCCAAATCTGAAAAGCCAAGGAAATGGGATTATTTTAGCATAGGAAAGTCACCAACAATACCCAACAGTCATAAGTGTTTGCTCCACTCATGGGTTCCTTTCAACTGGATAAGTAAAGAGTTAAAAGTCAAGCACAATACAAAACTACCAATCAGAAAGAGACACTGCCTGGAGCGTCTCTGTGTGTGAGAGGCCCAGAGATGCAAAGCCAAGGAGGCACTGCAGTGCAGACAGACCACTCCAAAAGATCTACTGACTGGTACAATCCACAGTAATAGAAAGAGACCAGAATATCAGAACCAGAGGAAAGCAGGGCGGAGGTAAATCCAGATGACACAATCGCCAGCTTTTTATTTGGGGAAAACGCTCTTAACTGGAGATGTTTTCCTCATCTCAACCTACAGAACTCATAGCAGTGAACCTATAGTGCAAAGAACACTGGATGTGCCTGTGGCTGGAAGTCCCTGCTTTGCCTGGGCATCACTGGACAAATCACTGACCATTCACTGTTCCCTGATGTGAAGATCCAAATGGAGCAAGAATGCGCAATAAGCTTTGCTAAAACACAGCACAAGCCGGGCGCAGTGGTGCAAGCCTGTAATCCCAGCACTTAGGGAGGCTGAGACAGGAGAATCGCGAGTTCAAAGCCAGCCCAGCAACAGCGAGGTGCTAAGCAACTCGGTGAGACCCTGTCTCTACAAAAAACACAAAATAGGGCTGGGGATGTGGCTCAGTGGTCGAGTGCCCCTGAGTTCAATCCCCAGTACCAAAACAAAACAAAACAAAAACACAGCACAAATATGACGTGATGTGTTTGTGCATCCACTGAACAGACAGATCAGTTCATCTAACTAATCCTGTATTATCAAACATTCAAGTGGCTTCTAATTTTTTATTTAAATACTACTTGATTTATGGCAGGAACTGCAAGTATTCTTGTATGTACACTTTGGCTGTACATGACCAATTGTTCCTTTGGAATAAAGTTCTAGAAGTACAAAGGTAAGACTGAAGCTATTTATCCCCAAACTGCCCTCCAGAAAAGCAACACCAATTTGCCAGTGAGATAAGTTCCCAACTCCCTGGACTCTTGCCTAGAAAGAGCATTTTCAATTTCTACAGATTCCTGAATAATTTGAAAGGTTAAGAATAGCATCTTACCATTGCAATCAGAATTTCACCTACTAATGCACTGAATGTTTTAACCTATGCCTGTATTTCTTCTGTAAACTCATGTTCATCTCTGTGGTCTGATTTACTAAGAGTGTATTTATCTCATTAGTTTCAGAGAAGAAAAGATAGGTTGTATATAATAGACATGAATCCTTCAGCTCACATATAACACAAATATATTTCCTCATTTGTCCTTTGTCTTTTAAATTTGCTTTTAGTTTATAATGTTAAATATATTTTAAAAGTTAACCTTTTCCTTTATAGCCTCCTGCCTTAGGTGTTAAATAGCCCCTCCACCCAAAGACATAAATACTCCCCTAAATTGTCTTTAAAATAGTTTATGGTTTCCTTTTCTATATTTATCTTTTGGATCAATCTGGGATTTATTTATGTGAGTTATGGCAAGGATAAAGAATTATTTAAAATAAAACAAAAGAAAAAAGTCAATTAGCTCAGCCATACTTACTGAATAATTCATTCACTCCCTAAAAATATAAAATATATAGCATTTTATCATATAATACTTAAAGATACTTTGGACTATTTTAGCATACTGATTTAATTTTATGTTCTTTTATCTATATTATTTTAGTAAATAAAACTTTATTCTCTTTTAATAATCATTGCTCTTTTTCCTTTCCTTCTCTTTCAATATTTTCTGGCTTTTCTTAACAAATTATTATTCCAGAAAAACTTTAGAAACATTTTATCTTATCAGAATTCCATATCTCTCTCTCTTTTTTGGCAGAGCTAAGGATGGAATCCTAGGCTTTGTGTATACTAAGCATGTGCTCTACCACTGAGTTACATCCCCAGCCTAGAATTTTATCTTTTAACACTTTGTATTTTTTAAGTTTTATTCTGTTTTTAGTAGACAAATAATAATTATCCATATTTATGGGGTTGTTTTAATACATGTATACGACATGGAATGATCAAATCGTGAAATCAGCATATTCATCACCTCAAACTTTTATCATTTTTTTGTAAACACTATTTAGATCATATAAGAAAGCTATCTGGTTTTGCGTATTTGTAAGGTAACCAATCACTTTCCTGAATGCTTCCATCAGTTCTAATCACTTTCTATTTCTTGATTTTCTGGACAGGCTATCATAGAATACACAGAGAGTGGCAACTTTATTTCCTCTTTCATTTATTTATTTGTTTGTCCAGGGTGGCCTTGAACTCATGATTCTCCCACCTCAGTCTCCCAAGTAGCTGGGACCACAGGCATGTACCACAACACCTAGCTTTTTGCAGTGCTGGGAACTGAACCCCCAGGGCCTTGCACATGCCAAGCAAATGCCCTGCCGTGGAGCTATATCCCTAGTCCTTTCTTCTTTGCGTAGAGCCAATTTCTTTGAGCTCAGCTTACCGCACTACCAGCCCTTACAACACAGTATAAAATAATAGTTGGTGAGAGTGGTAATAATTGTTCTTGCAATTAGCAGGAAAACTCTGATGTTTAATTGAGGATGATGTTAGCCATCTGCTTAAAGTAATTATTTCTAATTATCTTGTTCAGAAAGTCCCCTACTCCCTCCTCCTGCTTTATTAACCTTGGGAGTGGATATTTAATTTTATCAAGTTAAAATTATTCTAGACAGAATCCCAAGTACAGGTCCACAAATCCCAGACATAAGGTTAAAAAAAAAAAAAAGGATGAAGTGAAACATACCTGCTAGCCTGTTGCCCTGACCCCACCAGGTTACAGAAAAGGATTAGCACCTTGTTCTCACTGTGGAGAGGCAGGGAGAATCGCGGACCCTCTCGGGCTGCCAAGCGTGGAGACCCCAACAGACCTGATGGATGAGCTGGAGGAGACAGAAGGGTGTTAAAGGAGCTCCTTTGCTGGCCCAGAGCCTTGACTTCTCTAGCCCTCTTCTTTTCTGAGCATCTATTCACCACCATTGGAAAGACATCAGGGAGTTATTGAGAAGGAGGTGATAAAGTTCATGGTACTTGTGCCATCAGGCATCTGCCATACAAGTATATGCATGAATTTGGAGTTGTGTTTGGCCAATAATTTTAAAATAAGGGCAGAGGTTTAATGGACTCTGAAGTTGCTTTTATGCCTTGATTAGAGAGCCCCCAGACAAGGAAGGTGAGAGGCTTATCTATGGAGGAAGAAGAGGGATTCAACTATTCTTCATTTATAATCGGTTCTGAAATATTGACTTTCAAGGAAAACATATGGGACCCATGAGTGAATTTGGAATGAGGGCTTGTTTCACTGGGTTGTAATAAAGTTAGGATCTATCAGTGTTATGTTCCAGATTCCAAAGCTTAGAGTCTCCCTGTTGATTCAAAGAATATCAAGCATCTGGTTTTCACAGCCTGCAGCCACAGTGGGCTGAGCATTTGGGGCCAGAGCACAGGATTCGCCTGGAGTATGACAGTCACCCTTTATCAAAAGGAGACACTTGGGCGGGGGTTGTGGCTCAGTGGCAGAGTGCTTGCCTCGCACATGTGAGGCTCTGGGTTCAATCCTCTATATCACATAAAAATAAATAAACAAAATAAAGCCATTGTGTCCATTTATAACTAAAATTTAAAAAAAGAGAGACGCATTCCAAGGTGTTCCACAGATGCCTGAAACTTCAGATACTACCAAACCCTTAAAAGCTACCGTGTTTTTTTCTTATACATTTATGCCTATGATAAAGCTTAATTTACCAATTAGGCACAGAAAGTGATAAACAACAATAATAAAATAGAACGATTATGGGTTGGGATATATCTCAGTGGTAGAGCACTGTCTAGCATGCCTAGCATCTGGGTTTGATCCTAGCACCACAAAAATAAATATATCAAGTAGAATAATTATAACAATATACCGTTATAAAAGTTATTTAAAACATGGATTGCAGCACTGAGGGTACAGTCAGTGATAGAGCATTTGGCCTGGCATGTGGTGAAGACCCAAGTTTGATCCCTAGCACCACCAAAAGTTACATCACAATGAATCCTACTATTATGTGTACACATAATGCTCCAATAAAAATATGTAATCATTTTAAAATTTATGAATTGTTATTTCTGGTATTTTCCATTTAATGTTTTCAGACCATGATTGACCATGGTTAATTGAAACTGCAGATAAAGAAACCATGGATAAGGGGGACAGTTGTATACTGTAATACTGGCACAAGGTCCTTTAAAAAGACTGGCTAATTGGGCCAAAACAGACGTATAATAAGAGACTATTAGAAATTGACTGTGTCAATGTAAGATTTAGGAAACTAAGCATTGGGAAGTGAAGTATTAACAAAAAAGTAATTTACTAACTTCTTTGGCCATCTACTGCACAAATTTGTAGAACTTTTACTTCAAGCACAGACCCTGAATCACAAGAGTCCTGCAAATGAAGATCAGACCAGTACCTACACAAAATAATGATTCTCAAACTGTGGTCCCTGAACCAGCAGCATCCAAATCTCCTGAGAACTTGTTAGATATATGAATTCTCAGCCCCACCCCCTTCAAGGTTTACTGAATCAAACTCTAAGGACAGAGCCCCAAAATCCACTTTAATATACCCTCTGGGTGATTCTAATATTCACTAAGGTTTTGAGAACCTCACTATTAGCTGAATAATTTCTAACATCAACCCTCTGCATACCAAATTGCAGAAAAAATAAAACTGATACTCCAAACACTAAACTCAATGTTTTGTGTCTTAGCACTCAAAGAGGACCCTCTCGAAACATAAGAGAAATAGAGAAACACTGGACGCGACATGGGGGAGGCGGGGGGCAGGAAAGGGGAATGGGTATAGTAAAGATGGTTGATAAAAAAAAAAATATAAATATATATATAAATATATATTGTTCATTGAAAATGCATATAAAGGTGTTTAATATGAAGAATGTAATCTGCTTATAATTTTGTGCAAAGTTAGAAAAATTATGATTGTAACAATTTTTTTTCTATTTGCCTCAACAAATGTTTTCAGTGAACAGTGTGTACAGCTTCTGAAAATTTGTTTTTTGTTATGTTTGATAACATGTATTAAAATGCAACTTTTGAGAAAAATTAAAAAATAAAAAAAATTTTAAAATAAATAAATAAATAAATAAATAAAACAAAGAGGACCCTCTCAAATCTATAACTCATAACATCAAAATAAAATTATTCAAAGCACTATTGTACCTGAGAGAGTCCCTTGGCCAGGTGATGGAGGGACTTGGAAGGCATACACATTATCTCCCTCTGCAATGATATTCAAGTCTTCTTCATCAAAGAAAGACCGCTGGAATCCATTGGGATATAGTTCAACCAAGATCACCTGAAATGAGAAGGATCATTTTTCCTCTTGATTTCTCTAAGAGAATCTAACAGATAAGAAATTGAAGGGATGGATAGTCTTAAAACTCCTTTCACTCTTTCCTTGCAAGTGGCTACACATTTTAAGTAATAAAAATCAGTAGTTATAACAATCAGATGGACCATAGACATGTCAACCACAATCTCTCCCCCACAAAAAAGCCCTTGAAAATCTGAAATCTTATACCCACCTAAACTATCATTGAAGAATTAGAATTAAATAAAGGCCCTTCAGTTAAAAAGTGAGTATTTACCACTTACAGAAGTTCAATGAGAGAACTTCCAAGTAGTTTTACTAACCTTTTTTACATTATGCCATATGGGAAAAATATGTTTACAAAACACAGGTAAATAAACACAAGGTAATGGAGGAGAAGGGTGACTACCTTGGGGGTCCTGGCTGCCCCAGATCCAACTCTGCTGCCCCAAGACTGAAGTTATCAAGAACTTAGCATTTATAAATCATATAATCCATTCAAGGTACATTTGCTGGGAAATTCTCTTATAAAAGATACACTTCAGTATTTAGGAAAAAAACTGAATCAGCAGGAAAACATGAGTTGTAGGAAGAAAGGATAAATAAAAAAAAATGGAAAACAACAAATACTACTTTTGCTACAAGTAGGGGAGAATGGAAGAGGTATTATAATACAAAACAATGACATCTACCTATAGTCACCTAAACCAAAAAGGTATAAGGGTGAGCCAGGTGCAGTGGCACATGCCTGTAATCCCAGAGGCTTAGGAGGGTGAAGTAGGAGGATCACAGTTCAAAGCCAGCCTCAGCAACTTAGCAAGGCACTAAGCAACTCAGTGAGACCCTGTCTCCAAGTAAAATATAAAAAAGGGAAGGGGATGTGGCTTAGTGGTTAAGCACCCCTGGGTTCAATCCCCGGTACCATATAAATAAAAATAAAAAGGGATGTAGCTTAGTAGTAAAGTGTCCCTGGGTTCAAACCCCAGTTTCCCCCACCCCCCAAAAAATGCTTTAAAAAAAGGTATAAGTAATTAAAACACACCAAGATCTTTGTGTTGTTTAAGAACATTAACATTAGCCTTTGTTAATTATACCTGCTGACATTTTAATAATAAACATTAAAACAAAGAAATTAAATGTATATGTCCCAAATCACAAGACTGAAAATAAAGAAAAATTGTTGAATGCAAAAGAAGCAATAAAGCTGTGAGAAAGAGCTGAAAAACAGGAAAAGCAGGGTAAATACATTAAAAAAGATGGCCCAAATTCTTTTAAACATATTTGCAATCATAGATAATATAAGTGGAAAAAATTTGTCAGTCAAAACAAAACATCAAGATAGATTTCAAGTTCCAGTCAAAAAAGTTCTTACATGCAGGGTGTGGTGGTACATGCCTATAACCCAGTGACTAGGGAAGCTGCAGCCGGAGGATCAAAAATTTGAGGACAGCCTCAGCAACTTAGCAAAGATCCTGGCTCAAAATTTTAGAAAGAAGTAGGAGGCTGGGGTTGTCGCTCCATGCTATAGGAAAAATAACACTCCTATACGAACATCCCCAGTTTTTTTCTCTCTCCTTTAACTAATATATCACAGCTCTCACATTTGACCATCTTTCTGCTATTATTCAAACTCTACCTCTCTGGAATTTCCCTCTTGATCTTTTATGACTTCCATTTTCCCCTGAAATTTCCCTCTCTCTCTCACACTCACAAACACACACACACACTTTCTCTCTCTCTCTCTCTCTCACACACACACACACACACACACACACACAAATAGGTCTCCTAGTGTACTTTAGAGTTTACAAAGCAAGATACATATTTTTCCTCTATTTAAAATCCTCATTTCAAAAAAAAATACAGCCAGGCATGGCACATGCCTGTAATCCCAGCAGCTTGGGAGGCTGAAGCAAGAGGATTCCGAGTTCAAAACCAGCCTCAGCAAAAGCAAAGAACTAAGCAACTCTGTGAGACCCTGTCTCTAAATAATAGGGCTGGGATGTGGCTCGTTGGTTGAGTGCCCCTGAGTTCAATCTCTGGAACTCCCCCCACCGCCCCAATAAAAAAAGAAAAACTACAGAGAGTAGTAGAGATTGTTGAGATGGGGCAGGAAGGAGATGCAGAGGTGGTGGAAAGGCTCAGTAACCATGCTGGCTATAGGGGGGGTGCACATAAGTAAAACTTAACAAATCACAAATTTGTGGTCTGTACACTATCACAAATATGTCATTTCTTAACAAAAAAGTTAAAAATATTTTTTAATTTAGCAAAAAATCCATGAGGTAGTCACAGAAATAAAAAAGTCCATTTTACAGCTAAAGAAACAGGGATGACAAATCACTTACATGGTCCAAGGTCAGGGAGCCTAAGTGTGGCTGAACCCCATTCAGAGCCCCTCCCATTCTGCCACACTTCTTGTCACCACCATCACCTCTACCCCACCGCGTCACAGGGACTTCTCTCATGTTACACATTCTCATCTCTTCCAGTTGTTCCTCAAATTTCATTTATTGTCTCTTTAGCACCCTGGTTTATATCCTCAGGCGTAAAAATACAAAACAGGAGCTCAGGCTCTGGAACTAAAACACCTGTGTTCAAATCCTGGCTCAGCCACTTCCTAGCTGTGTGACCTTGGGCAAGTCACTCAACCTCTCATGATTTCTTCCCTGACTATCACAACGAGGATACCTGTGATATTCACTTTACAAGAGTGGTTGTGATCAAATCAGCTATGAATATAAATGAACATAAAATTCACAGAATCGTGCTGGCACTTGGTAAACACAACTAAGGTTAGCTACTGTCATAATTATTCCCATCACAGTCACCATCGCCTTCCTGGAAGGCAAAGCATCCTTTTGAGGTCATCAGCATGATGTGGGGAAAGTCAAGGCTTGGTAACCTCAGACACCAGGAACTACTAATCAAACAGAAACCCATGAGTCATGCTGGAGTCACCTGAGAACACCACAGATTAGCCTATGCAGCTGGCCAGGTGAGCATTCTGTCATCTAGTGACCAGGCCCCCATGCAATTCCATCACACCTCATCTGCTGGGATGCCTCCTTCCTCCGCAACCATCTTCCTTAGGGAGGCCACTGTGCTGAGGATCGGCACAGCCAGGCCAACCCGCAGGAACCGCTGGCTCTTACCGAGGAAGACCAAGGTGACACTCAAGAACCTGGAAAATAGGAAGGGAGCCACATCCTTAAAGAACTGACACGAAGTGTCACTAACAATCATTGACAACAGCTCATTTAGTGCAATTTGGTTCCTTGTTGGGCCCCTGCACTTTAGGTATATTGCCACCAGGTGGCAGAAGAGAGCCAAACCGCCTAAACTGTCCAAAGAGTTAAAAAATAAAACAGTATTGGATTAAGAATCACTTCACAGACCTCTGATGTCAAGACTGTAATTGTTAAATAGATAATATTAAGCAAAAAAAAAAAAAAAAACTGTAAAGTTTAAAAAATAGAGAAACCAAACTGCTTCCAGTACAAATCAACCCTATTAATGATTCTTCTCTTTTTTTTTTTTAAGCGATCAAACCCACAGTGCTTACCACTTAGGTACATCTCTAGTCCTCACTTTTTATTTTGAGATAGGGTTTTGCTAAGTTGCTGACAGTCTCCCTAAGTTGCTGAAGCTGGCCTCAAACTTGTGATCCCCCTGCCTCAACCTCCATTCATTGGGATTACAGGTGTGCACCACAGCACCTGGCTGATTCTCTCCTTTATTAATGAAATTTACCCTTGGAAGTGTCTGCTTCTACTTCCCACTCTCCCTGCTGATTTACCAAGGGCCACTTTCCTGACTGATATTTCTCCTGTTCTATACTATTCTGTAATAATTGTCCAAGTCACACAGCTAGTTAGTAGAGCTTGGATTTGAACCTGGACAGCCTGTCCCAGAGGCCACAGTCTAAGCACTGGGCTATGCTACAGCAGGCCAGGAGTCTTAGGTCACATCTATCATTAACACTGTCTAATGACAGCATAAGTCATGTTACAGCATAAGCCAAAAGTCATATTTGTGACAGACAGCACAGGATATCAGAGCAGAAGTGGAGGTTAAGCTGGCAGGAAAAGCTTTATGAAGATGTGTCTGCAGCTGCATCCTACAGATGCAGACACGTCAACAGGTAAAGGGTAGGAGAAATGGTGCTTAAAGAGGTGAGGAACACAATGAAGAAATGTGTCCATCTCAGTGGTTCCCTACCTACAACCTCACTAATATTCCATGACACTGACACGGGCCAGCTGCCTTTCCGGCCACTGCTAAGATGGCCCTCTGTGTAGCAGGCTGCGGAACCTTCACACTGCAGGACCCTCGGAACCCTTATCCATCCCAGCCTCTGCTTCTTTCTTTCTCATCTCCCCCCAAACAACTCTTTTCCTCTTTCTTTGCTTCTTTAAGAAATCATTTTCCTACAACTTCACAAAGAAGAAAAAGCATTTTGAAATAAAACAGACAGAAGCAGCGGAGACTGATTTGCTCTGACTTGCTCCTGTCCGACCAGGTGATTCCAACGGGCCCCAGCCAGCTTCTCCATGGGTGGGAGACATAGGACTGGCAATGGTTTTCTCGTCTGTTGTTCATTATTCCCTGCTCGGCTAAAGAAGGGATGTGACTTTGTCACATTCAACAACTGAATGTCACCTGGCTACAAGACTGGCTTCTAGAGAAATGCTGAGTGAGAAGCAAAAGGACAAAAACATGGCGGATGCCAGGCCGGAAGGCTCGACGAGCAAGGAGGGAAGTCAAGGGCACGGAGCCAACTGCAACGCTCACATACCTCGTCTGGCGCAAGGGGATGGGAAGGGACACACAGAGGAAAGGATCAAAGGTGTTGCTCTGTTTCAGGCAGTGGGGGCAAGTCAAGGAAGACCTGTAAGGACAAAGAACAGAGATCAATGTGTAAACACATGAACAGTTTGGTGTCCCCTTGAAAAGTCCAACATAAAATTCCCATGGCATATCTACTCCCAGCAATTCCACTCTGGAAGAACTGAAAACAGGTGTTCGACGGATACTTACACACAAGTGTTCCTAATGGCCCTGCTGCTCACAAGAGCCACGAGGTAGAAATGGCATAACTGTCCATTGACAGATAAGAGGGCAAGCAGGATGTAGTATAACCACACCATGAAACATAAAAAGGAGTGGAGTCCTGATATAACAAGGGTGAGCCTTGAGAACATGATGCTCAGCACTCAGAAAGGTCTCGGATGCCAAAGGCCACATAATGTGTGATTCCATTTATATGAAAAATCCAGATAAGGTTAAGCTAGAGAGACAGAAAGCAAATTGGCAGTCATCAGGGGTTGGAGAAGGGAGAATGGAGCATGGCTGCTAACTGGGGACCAGAGCTTTTTTGTGGGTGATAAAAATGTTTAGGAACTATACAAAACTAATAGTTGCACAGTGAATGCAATGTAATGCCACTGAATTGTACATGTTTAAATATAATTTTCAAAGAAAAGTAAAATGGTTTATTTTATAGTAAAGGACTTTCACTTCAATAAAAAAGAAAGTAAGTTTAACCACATGTCAGTGCATCAAACATGGGGAGGGACACTAATCACTCTGGGATAGTAACAGTATGCCAGTTTTCAAACTGAAGGAATTTTGGGACCATCTTTTCCCCTGGGTCTCACCTTCCCTGTGCCCCAGGATTATATGGGCAACTTTTAAAATATTCGGGTACCCAGGCCCTACCCCACAGAGGTTTTATTTCAAAGCAGGTGAAGAGGGAGCCCAGGCACCAGAATTTTAAAAGTTCCCTAAGTGACTCTAGTGCTCACCTGGAGTGGAGAACCATTGATGTAGTCTGCCCTCCTTATTGTACGAGCAAGCAGCAAGAAAGCTCAGGAAACAGTGGCAAATTATAATAGCTGACGTTGAAAGGCATTTACCAGGAACTGGGCCTCACTCTAAGCACCAAGCACAGGTTATGTCATTTATTTCCCATAAACAGCCATCATTTTACCCATTTTTCAGAAGAGAAAACTGAAGCACAGAGAGGTTAAGTAGCTTGCCAAAGGACACACTGCTCTTAAGTAACAAAGTAAGGCTCAGTTTCCAGAGTCTACGCTCCTCATCATTCTCGAATTCTTGAGTATAAATAAGTAAGGAATTGCTTATTTCAGAGTAGATATGTATATATTTATATTTTTTCAACTCTGACATTTGACACTCCCTTACTTCAGCATGGATCACCGGAAGTGAAGCACAATTTTATATTTCACATGGGTGCACCAATTTTATTTCCTTGACTGTATAAGGCACCATATTATTCTAAGATATGAGAGATTTCTGCACACTCTGTTCCTTGTCTTAAAATCCGCATGACTTCTTTGAGGACACAGAACCATGCCCTCCTGGTAGCCTGGCTCTGCGTTCTTGGCTCTGGACAGCCGCGCCTCGGTTGTCAGCAAGCAAACCAGAGCTGGTATCAGGACCAGGTTTCCTGAGTCCCTTTGGAAAGTGCTTGTCCTGCTCGATTGGTTTTCCACTGAGCAGACAAAAATAGGAAAACCCAGAGGCAAGCAAGAATGCAAACCTAGGGTTTCTACCCAAGGAGAATCTGAGGCCTCTGCTCATTGCTAGGTGAATCTTTCCAATGCCAGTTAACAGAAAGAACACAAGTTATCAGAAAGTCAACAAGTGATTTTAGAAAACAGACCCCCAGTGAGGAGTATTGGGGAATATTCTGATTGTTTCATGAGGATTTTTTGGTGACTGTTTTGCTTTGTTTTGCTTTTTTCCAGTTCTGGGGGCTTGAACTCAGGACCTTGTGCCTGCTAGGCAAGCGTTTGACCACAAGCTACATCCCTGGCCCCCAGTGTTTTGTGTTCGATCTAACATTCAATCCTACCCACTGCCTCTGATAAATTTCCCATTGGAGAACCATGGGAGTGTTTTGGTAAAAACAGCATAAAAACCACAGCCAGTGAGGACTTGACAACGCTGGGGGTCTCTTCTGCTGCTGCCGTTTCCCACCCAGTCCCCCTTTCCCTTCTCTCACCACCTATGTTGGCATAAAATTGTCCTGAAGGATGTACTTTTGTCCCTGGGAAATTTCCAAATCTCCATTTCACATTTATGCAAAGGAAAGAGTATTTTTTGTTGACTTCTTCATTTTTTTTCAGCCTATTTCAACTAAGCTGAGCTGCATTTTTTTTTTTCCTTAGAGTTACATCATATTAAACTGGTCCAGGGATATGACCTTTACATTGAGCCTCAAATGTGTGTCAGGGAGCAGGAGATGTGTAGTTTGCAGAAAACTCAGAATGGGCTAATTTTACTTTATTCATTCATTCATCTTGCAGTGCTGGAGATGGAACCCAGGACTTCACACATGCTAACTATGCACTATACCACTGAACTACATCCCCTTTAAATACTAGTTTACTATATAAAGAATGAAAGTATGGTACTGTTTTCAAAGTAAACTACAAAAAGAATGGGAAATACACCCATTTCACCAAAGTTGAGAAATGAGGACAGTAAATGTGACCAATAGATCCAACATAAGGCAACTTTACTTTTACAGAAAACTCTGGCTGTGGTAGCAGGCTGTTATAATACCCCAAACGTGGCCTGAGAGGTCTGTCTTTTCACCCTATCTCCTCCAGAGCACTTGCTATCCTGTCCCGTTGTCCCCTGGGCACTCTCAAAAGAAAGGAACAGAAAACTGTCACACTGCCCTTCAGTGTTCAGGAACCCATTTCCCTACAGTATTCACTCTTCTTGTCAAATTGTTTAAAAATATACTCTGCTTAGTTGGGCATGGTGACACACACCTATAATCCCCAGTTGTGGGAGACTGAGGCAGGAGGATTGCAAGTTTCAGGCCAGTCCCAGCAACTTACTGAGACCCTGTCTCAAAATAAAAAATAAAAAGGGCCGAGGATGTAGCTTAGTGGGAGAGCAAACCTAGGCTCTATCCCCAGTGCCAAAATTTAATTAAATTTAAAATACAATCTGCCTAAAAGGGAATGTTGCCTGAAATGGGAACAACAGATTAGACTTTCTGGAAATAAAGTCTATGAATGACAGAAAGAATTTGGTGCACACACACACACAGGATCCCTGCTCTAACCAAAACTCCAACATCATGCCAACTACATTTTTCTTATAGCCTGTAACCTCCAACACTCTAACACTATTTCCTCTTCTCTCCTTCAGCCCAAATCAAAAAACTAGACCCTTTAAAAAAGGGCTCCAGGGAGCTGGGGTCTAGCTCAGTGGTACAGTGCTTGCCTAGCATACATGAGGGCCTGGGGTAGAGCCCCAGTATTAAAAAAAAAAAAAAAAAAAAAAAAGCTTAAGCTTTAATGGGAAATGGAAGGGGGAGAATCTTAGCGTGCAGAGGCCTGTGAATTGCTCCATGATTTCACATCCATTCCCAATTTCATGCCATTCCATAAGGAAGGCTGATACCACCCTAACACACCCTCCTACATGGAAACAGACAAGGGGCAGCAGATGCCAACCCTCCAAAGCCACCAGCTGAAAGCCGGCCCTACCCCCACTGCTGCAGAAAGTCACTTCTCAGACCTCGAAACCCCCACCTGGATGGGGTCTCTAATGACACTTCACTGTAGACTCTCAGGCACAAAGCAAGTATTTTTAGTGGTCACCAGTCCATGTTTAGCACCAACACCTCATGTCTTGCTCATCATCCTACAGGAGAGAACCCTACCTAAGACACTGCTAGTCCTTAATATCGGATCAGCTCAAATGTCCGTTGCTCGGATATCTCTCGACTCACTCACACCAAACCAGGCACTGGTGACATGTACTTTAAAACACCCTCCTTAGCTGGGCACGGTGGTGCCTGTAGTCCCAGCACTTAGGGAGGCTGAGACAGGAGAATCGCGAGTTCAAAGCCAGCCTCAGCAATGGCGAGGCACTAAGCAACTCAGTGAGACCCTGTCTCTACATAAAACACAAAATAGGGCTGGGGATGTGGCTCAGTGGTCGAGTGCCCTGAGTTCAATTCCCAGTACCAAAAAAAAAAAAAAAAAAAACACCCTCCTCAGCACTCACCAGGTAAAATTCTATAAAAGCCCTAGAGTCACCCTAGATTCTCATCTTTCCCTCAGTTCCTTCTCCCCCGGCCCTATGCCCACTAGCTAGTCTTGGTGACAATGTCCAAAACACACCCCAAATCCAGCTGTTTCCCTCCATTCCCATCACTACCTCCATGGTTCCAGACACCATCATCCCCCACTGAGATGACTACGGCAACATCAAATCCCGCTTCCACTATCACCTCCCTCTGTTGCCATAACAACTGGCCTTTTTTTTTTTTTTTAATTTTTTTAGTTGTAGATGGATACAATATCTTTATTTTATTTATTTTTATGTGGTGCTGAGGATTGAACCCAGTGACTCATGCATGCGAGGCAAGCGCTCCACCACTGAGCCACGATCCCAGCCCCTGGTCATCTCTTAAAATGATGGACTAGAACACACTCTGCTTTAACCTGTGTAGCAGCTTCCTGTGTCTCCCTCACCTCCACTGCCTGCTGGGTACTGGGGATTGAACCCGGGGGTGCTCTACCACAGAGTTATATCCCAGCCCTTTTAATGTTTTATTTTTAGAGAAGATCTAAGTTGCTGAACATCTAAGTTGTGAGGCTGGCCTTAAACTTGGGATCCTCCTGCCTCAGCCCCATAAGGAGCTGGGATTACAGCTGTGTGCCACCACACCCAGCTTCCTGTGTCCTTTTGAGTGAAACCCACACATGTACTAAAACCCTGCCTTACCAGGCCCTTGCCCGCTTCCCTGATCCTGTCTCCTGCTCTCTCACCATCTGGCAGTCACATTGGCCTTTCCATCTCTTAAACTTGCCAAGGTCACTCCCTTTTGCCTTTGCCTCTGTCTGAAATGCCCTGCCCCCAGTTACTTGAATGGTGAACTCCTTTCACCCAACTCTTGGCTCAAATGTACCTCTGAAAAGAAGCTTTGATGATCACCTATCTAATGCTGGCTACCTCTCTACCTCCCAAGTTACTCCCTATCATTCTCTGAGCACTAGCACAGGTTGTTGGTTGACTTGTGTATTGTCTAATGCCCCCCCAGCAGAATGTGAGCTCCATGGGAACAGGGGCTGGGTGTTGTTCACAGCACCTAGAAGAGAACCAGGTACATAGTAGGGCACAAATGAAATGTCTAGAGAATGGGAACAGCCATCCCACATATCCTCAGGACTGGTCCAAGGACCCCCTGCAGACACCAAATTCTGCACACGCTCCTGTCCCTGACACAGAACCCACATACATCCTCCCACAGACTTTAAATCATCTCTAGATGACTTATCACACCTAATACAATGTAAATGCTTTATAAGAAATTGTCCCACCATATTGTTTAGGAAATAATGACAAGAAAAAAGTCTGTATAAGGTATATGTTCAGTACACATATGATTTTTGTTGATACCGGTGATTGTACCCAGGGGCACTTTACCACTGAGCTGTATCCCCAGCACCCCCACCCACTTTTTGAAGTATTAACAAACATTTCCCAGCCCTTTTTAAAAATGTATTTATTTTACTTTGAGACAGGGTCTTGCTAGGTTTCCCAGGCTGGCATCAAATTTGTGATCCTCCTGCCTCAACCTCCCAAATAGCTGAGATTTTAGGCATGCAGCACCACTTGGCCAGAAGTGATTGTTTCCTAATATTTTTACCCTTGTTTGGTTGACTGTGCAAATACAGAAGCTGTGGATACAGAAAGTCTACCATATATATATATATACACACACACATATATACATATACACACATTACTATTTACTATTTCTCTATTTCTGTTATTACTATTCCTCTCTCATTTTGTTTATTTATTTATTTATTCATTCTTATTTATTGTTACTATTTCTTTCTCATAGGCAAGGAGTTACATTCCTTATGGTAACTACTGGGCCAAGCACAGCAGCAACCACTTGAACATTTAAAAGAAAGCAGAAAAAAATGTGCATAAAAGACAGCAGGAAAAAATGGGCATGAGGGGACAAGGACAGAGAAAACAAAATGAGAAAATAACTGGGTTAATTTATGGCACAAGGACCCAATGAATGGGACGTCTCCCCACTCCCTAACACGGACTCTCCTTAGTCTCCCCCTTTCCCTCCTCCATGTCTTCTTTCTCTTCCTCTCATCTCTTTTTCTTCTGTCTCTTTATTTTTGCTTCTGGCAACCTCTGCTTTGGACACCTGAGGGTAAGACAGATGCCCTGTCATGGCTAGGAGCTTTCAAGGTCGGCAGGCACAAAATCTAGGTTTGCTCTCTGTATACCTCCTGGAGGATCCCCTCGCCTTTCAGAGAAGGAGCTGGCCTTCCTTCAAGCCCAGCAATGAAATCTAGGCTCATTTAGAAGGGATTTGTGTTACCCAATATTCCAGCATCCCAGGGCAAGAATGGAATGTGGACCCCCTCCCCACCTCCACCACTTTGGCAGTTCCTTCAGCCTCCTCCCTCCCTAGTTACGCAGAGAACCTCAACTTCTCACGTGCTATGAGCCTGGGGTGCTTGCAAAGTGCTCTATTGACTCCTTGGCCTTCCTAAATACATAAACACCCTCAAAGAGGGTGATCATATCTTATTTATCAGTGATTGTAGAATATATTTTAAATCCTAAAGCAGGACAGTTTCTGGGCAGTTTTAAGTGACCTCCTCCTGATCATACACAAAGAATGCAATCCTCCCCAAAATATAGAAGCAAATGACTGCCAGTGGAGAGATTCTAAAAGACTGAGGGGGTGTCACCTTGCTTAAAGAAAAATAATTAAAACAAGAAAAACAATAGGACAGGGACTGTCGCTCCAGAAGAATCCTGAGAAAAGCTCCACTTTGAAATGGTTCATTACAACCTCCAGAAGGAAAAAAATGCTTTAAGGTTTTGGTATCCACAAGAGAAGACAAGACAGCCCAGCTTGTGTGCAATGAAAATCACAGAAAATCACAGTGAACAATCAAGGTGAGATGGACAAGCAATGGAAGGGGAAGAATTACAAAGGAAGCAAAGGCAGGGCTGGGCTTCAGGCAATCACAGAGGACAGACACTGGCTCTGCCACTTACTGCAACTCCATGCAAAAAGCCCCACCTCCCAGGTCACAGCACTCACCTCCTGGAGTCTTACAGGATTAAATAAAAAGCATTATTTTTAAGCCAGGTGAAGTGGCGCACGCCTGTAATCCCAGCACTTTGGGAGGCTGAGACAGGAGAATCTTAAGTTCAAAGCCAGCCTCAGCAACAGCGAGGTGCTAAGCAACTCAGTGAGACCCTGTCTCTACATAAAACACAAAATAGGGCTGGGGATGTGGCTCAGTGGTCGAGTGCCCCCGAGTTCAATCTCCAGTACCAAAAAAAAAAAAAGCACATTTTACACATATATTTACATTGTACAAAAAGGGATAATAGTGGTATAGCTCAGTAGTAGAGCACTTGCCTAGTGTGCATAAGGCCCTGGGTTCAATCCCAGCACTGCAAAATAATAGCATTATATAAATGTAATAGCACATAATATACATTATTTTATATATTCCATTTATTATAAATATACATTTAGATTATGTAATATATTATACTATGTATTATATCACATCTATTCCCTAGATTTTATATAAATACTGATAACTACTATTATATATAAACATATGTTAAAAGTCAAATGCTGTGGTGCACACCTGTAATCTCAGCAACTAGGAAGGCTGAGGCAGGAGGATCACAAGTTCCAGGCTAGCCTGAGAAAGTTAACAAGAGTCTATTTCAAAATAAAAAATAAAAATGGCTGGGGATATAACTCAGTGGTACAGCATTTCTAGCTTCAATCCCTAGCATCCAAAAAAAAAAAAAAAAAGTGTGTGTGTATCTATATATGTATATATAAGCATATATCAAAATTATATATATATAAATAAATATATACAGACTTTTAAAAAGTTGATCTCATAGAGATTGTTCTTCATAGAAAGAAGGTCATTAGAAGGTGGGAGAGTAGGAAAGATGCAGAGATGGGGAAAAGTTGATCAGGTTGCTCAATGGTCACTAAGTAACCATTAGAGGGAGCAATAGCTCTAGGGTGCTGTTACACAGCAGAGTGACTACAGATAACAAAAATTTGCTGTACATTTCAAAAAGCTAAAAGGAAGAATTTTTAAAGTTTTCACCATAAAGAAATGATAAATGTTTGAGGAAATATGTTTAACCTGATTTAAAGACTACACAGTATTCACACATATGAAAACATGACATGGTACACCCATTAATAGGTACAATTTTTATGTTTTTATGTATCAGTTAAAATTAAAGTTTAAGTATTGATATTTAAAAATGAATAAATACACAAGCGTGCGAACACACACACAAGCAAGCATCTCACCCAAAGGCTTTCTATAACTAATGGCTTCCCTTAAATCCTGATCACTGTGCCCACTCCCACCTTTAAGCTTGACTCATTCTTGTTGAATCTGTTCCCTCCCACTCACTGGATCCTATTCATCTTTCAGACCCATCAACAGGCATGCTCCCCTGAGAACCTGGGGGCAGGGTGGGGGTCTCCTCTCTGACCCATCACAGCGGTAAGTGCTTTCACTAAACGTTGTGATACTTGAAAATGTTCTGCCTGTGCTGAGTGTCTGTACTTTCATGTAAAAATGCCCAAGAACAGCACAAGCTTTTTGAACTCAAATTTATCTATTTTTATATCCCCCATAATACTGGGAATTCTTGAACTCAGAATCATTTATTCAGCTGGGCTTTCTGGCCATAAAGAGCAAAGAGGAAAGATCTCCCCAGCTTCGGGGTGACTGCTCACTAGTGATATCACAGCCTCCACATTCATCCTCTGTAAATTCACCCTCTATCACCCCTCCGTCAAGGGGAGTTAGAAGGCATTGGAAACTGGGAAGAAGGTAAAGAAGAAATACGAAAGACAACAGGAGTGAGTGATTAATGGGGGTTTATCATAGGAAAGAGAAGGGTTTTTGTGGGTTTTGTGTCTTTGTAATGTCAGGGTCAAGGGCTAGGGGAAAGCAGTTACCAGCAAGCAAGTGTGCTGAGCCCTTGGGTGATACATGACTGATCTTACCTGTATTGTGCTTGAAAGTGGCTTTGCACAAAGCTTTGGCCTAGAGAAAGCTGGGCTGATGAGGACAAGTTCTCAGAGGGTTGACTGGCTTCTGGTGGCAGCTGAAAAGAAAGGAAGGAAGGATGCAGGATGAGAGGCAATCCCCAGGAGTGCCTGTCACGTGACCACGCCTAGCGCTCAGACCATCGCTCTATCCTGGGCCCACATCATCCCCTTCTGAGCTTCTGTGGTCCCTTGTGCTTCAATGCTGCCTTTAGCATCACTCAATGCTCTCCTATCCCTGGATCTCCCAGAATCCCAAGTTGGAACACGATCTTTGGCAAATGCTCACTCCTACCTGCCAGCCTCCACTCCTCCCTCAGGATGGATGGCCTCATTCTTTACCTCCATCCTGCTGGGACCTCATTGACTAGATGCCCCTTGTACATTTCACCTGGGTGGGCATCCACCACTCAAACACATCCACACCAAATCTCTCCATGTTCCATCTACTAATTGTGCCTGTCCATTTTCTGGCATCCCAGTTTCCATTTTTTGCAGAAGAAGCAGGCTTTGAATTTTGCAATTTGATACACAGCTTCCTTCATCCCACATATATCATCAGCTCTGCTGTGTGCCTGTTTGCACTCCCTTGTGTATTAGTTCCCTGTGGCTGCTGTAACAAATTATCACAAACTGGTAGCTTCAAACAACGAATTTATTTTCTCACAGTTCTTGGGACTAGACACCCAAAATCATTATCAATGGGCCAAAATCAAGGTGTTGCCAGAGCCATACTCCCTCCACACACTTTGGGGAGAATCCACTCCTGCATTTTCCCACTATGAGTAGCTGCTAGAATTCCTTGGCTTATGGCCATGTCACTCTGGTCTTCAAGACCACCTCTTTGACTCTCTCTCTCAGCTTTGCCTTCCCATTGCCTTCTCCTCTGTGTGTCTCTGATTGCTGCTTTTTTTATAAGAATACATGATATTGCATTAAAGGTCCATCTAGATAATCCAGGTTAATTACCTACATCTCAAGATCCTTAACTTAATCACATCTACAAGTCTTTACCATATAAAATAAGATTTATAGGATGGAGATATTTGGATCTGATATCTTTGGGGGGCATTTTCTAGCTATCCAACCTTGGGGCTTCTGCCTACCCCAATGCCACCAACTTCTTCTGGACCCCTACCACTCCCAATATAAATTACTCCAAGTTCCTAGTTTCCCTAATTTTTTTTTTAGTTGTAGATGGAAACAATAATTTATTTATTTGTTTGTTTATTTATTTATTTATTTTCATGTGGTGCTGAGGATCAAACCCAGTGACTCACATATGCTAGGCAAGCGCTCTACCACTGAGCTATAACCCCAGTCCCCTAAAATTTATTTATTTTTTTTTTTATTTTTATTTTTTTGGTACCAGAGATTGAACTCAGGGGCACTCGACCACTGAGCCACATCCCCAGCCCTATTTTGTGTTTTATGTAGAGACGGGGTCTCAATGAGTTGCTTAGCACCTTGCTGCTGCTGAGGCTGGCTTTGAACTAGTGATCTCCTGTCTCAACCTTCCTAAGAGCTGGGATTACAGGCTTGCACCACCGCGCCCAGCTTAAATTTATTTTTAACCCCTCGCATAATTACTCCCTACAACACATGAGACACAATTATTTATTAAAGCCCTGCTATGCAAAAATCACTGTCCTTGAAAGGTCTGTCCCTGGGGACAATCCCAGAATCAAAGCCACTCATACTATAAAGCTAATTAGTAAGATATATAATTAACTCATAAAAGCATCCATAAGGCCACCATAAAATATGCCCTAGATTAGTGTTTCTCAACTTTTCATCATCATTGCACTTGAGGAGTCTTTTTAGACTTTTTTCCTAATCACCCCCCACCATGAAGTCACAGGTAACCTGGGCATGTTCCATTTACTGTATAAGTATCTGAGCATAATTTTTGGTGCTTCGGGGCCTTTAGTGCTTGGTGGATATCATCCCCATAAAGAAAGAACATTCATTAGAAGAACATGCAGGCAGTGAGCAGCAGAGGAATACCTGGGTGGAATTTGAGATGACTGTTGAAGGATTTTCAAAAGCTGAGGAAGGAAGGAATACATGTGAAATATCTGGGGTAAAGTGTGTTGATGTGCGCAATTTACTTCAAAGTACATCAGAAAATAAGCTACAAAAGAAAGATGGGCAGATGGGTAAATGTGTAATAAAGTAAACTTAGTAAAATGTAAATTTCAGGTTCTATGTAGTAGGTGTAAGTGTTCACTTATAATTAATCCAATATTTCCATGTTATGAAATTTTTCATAATAAACTATTGAAACAAATAAGTGGCAAGCACTCAGGATGGTCGCTCTTATTTGTCCCAATATTTTATTGTGGTCAGTTTGACTAAAACACAGGATGTGCAAAGGGAAATAGAAAACGGCTGAGGAAAGAGTCTAGTGTCACATTGTTTTATCTTGGCAGCCATTCCAAGGCAAAGAAGGATAAGTTTGAGGAAACAGATTAGGAGGCTCAAGGGCCCACATGATCCTGAGCAGGAGCCATGCAGAGGAAAGAAAGGGGTGGACACCCTGTGTGCCCAGCTCATAACCCAGCACCTGAGCAGAGGGAGGAGAAAGAGGATAAACATGACCAGCTCCAGGCTTCCAATCCAGTATCACACGGAGAATACCTGTTCCATAAACAGAAGTAGGAAAGTCAAAAGGAGAAGCCGGTTTGTGAAGGACACATGGAGTTTGAGAGTAACTCAACACCCAGGCAGAAATATGAAGGCCCTGGAGAAGTGAAGCTGGACCAGCATGGACACTATGATGTTTTGGCTGCTTGGGACTCTCTCCTCCTTCTTCAGTTGTAGTATCCCTCTTGGGACCCTGAATCTGGACCCTGAATCCAATCCTTGGGTGAGGCGGGATCTTCCATCAGGGGTCCTGCTCACCCTTACAAAAGAAGGAGTCCAGCTGGGTGCGATGACCCACGCCTATAATCCCAGCACTTAGGGAGGCTGAGATAGGAGAATCATGAGTTCAAAGCCAGCCTCAGCAATAGCGAGGTGCTAAGCAACTCAGTGAGACCCTGTCTCTACATAAAACACAAAATAGGGCTGGGGAGATGGCTCGGTGGTCGAGTACCCCTGAGTTCAATCCCCGGTACCAAAAAAAAAAAAAAAAAAGAAAACCACAAAGGAACGGGTCCACAACCCAAGCTACACTAATGAGATATCCCTGGCCTGAGCATGAATCATGGGTAAAGTGACCAATGGGCTGAACACGTTCCTTCTAGCAGTTGGGTCCAAGCAGGAGAGTTGAGAGCAGTTTTTGCTACTGAGACACCCTCTGTGCCAGTGCTGTGATTCTTGACTATTTCAAGCCTGTTTTTCAGCTTTCTGTTTGTTCCTCCTTGGCCAACTCTTCAGTTCCTTCCTTGAGTTAGTTCAAGTGGGCTGAGTTCTTTGTAACCAAAGATGCTTCTTTTAACCTAGGATGCTTCTTCCCAGGTGACAATGTAAGACATTGGAAGTGGCTGTGGATGGGAACAGCTGGGATGGGGTCTGGAGAGAAAAATCCCAAACATGGCCAGGGTGAGCAACAGCACAAAATCATCCACGGAGTATGGACCATGAGGTCATGTGCATGGCTCTAGCCTCTGTCAGCCAAGTGACCCTGGGCACCTCTCAAAGCTTCATTCTATACCTACAAGAAATAGCATCCCCCATCATCATGCAGCTATTGTGAAAATCAAGAGATGGTATGTGCCTTTTGCCTAGCACACAGTAGATGCTTAATACATGTTAGCTTGCTGGCTCTCTCCCCAGCCACTTCACCTCCTTTATTCTACAAGAATGGCATTTTCTGGAAAACAAATGGCCACAAAGATTTCTTATGTGTTGGTGTTGATAGGGTAGTAAAAATATACCTTTTTTTTTTTTTTTGGAGGATGAAAACATTTGAGAATTGTTAAAGTAATGGAAAAGAAAAGGGTCCTTATATTTTCTATTCCAGTTACAAATAAATCTAGCTATATGGCTTTCCTATGTCCTCAAAACAAAAATAACTTCAAAAAGAAAAGATCATTCAGAGTTACACAGAGAACAGCAGCTTTCCTTCTCCAAAAGGGAAAATGAAGTTTCATGCCAAATAATCCTAAGAGCTCTGCTCTCTACCTTCAAGTGAGCACAGGCAGGCTTCCTTGGGCAGTGCTATTTCTGGAGAGCAAATTTCAGAACAGGCTTTGACTTGACCACAAGACAGAGAAAAAGATGTTTTCTAGTTTCATTGGGTCAAAGTAAGGGCTGCATAAGCTCCTCTTTCTGACCAACAGCCATGCCCTGGTCCTGCCTGGGGAATGCCATGCTCCTAATATGCTAGGCCCACAAAGGCACAGAAAGCAGAGGACGTGACCAAGGACAGTGAGCGAGAGGGGCTGGGGGTCTGGAATCATGCTGAGCAGTTGGCAGGCCTGGTCAGATAGGGCCTTCTCAGTCACATAGAAGTCTAGGTTCTAAGTGCCATACAAAGCAGGGGAGTGACATGATCTAATTTCCTTTCTGAAATCTGGCTGCATTATAGAGAATATGGTAGAGGAATATATTAGAATTGGGGGCTGGAGGTGTGGCTAAGTGGTTAGCGTGCTTGCCTGGCAAGCATCAGAGTCCAATCCCCAGCACTTCCTTTATCCCCAAATAAGAAGGAAGTTGGAAGACAAAATACGTCGGCTTTTACTTAAAGTCTTAAAGTTATAGAAAGGAATTATTGTCAGGCCATGTTGGCTTAAATAAACTCAACATTATCTTAAAGACAGGTTTGGGAACAAAGGTTCTAGGGCAGGGCTTCTCAAATGGTGGGGAAGGTGATTTGCCCACTTCCAGGGGGTCTATTTGGCAATGTCTCGAGACATTTTTTGGTTATCACACACATTTTTTGGTTATTACCACTGTCATCTAGTGGGTAGGGACATACAAACACTACAATGAATAGTCAATCATACACTTCAACAAAGACTTATGTGACCTAAAATGTCAAAACTGCTGAGGTTAAGAAACCCTGGTATGGTGCTATATTTCCTAGGTTTGGGTCCTTCCTGCCTCTCCCATTTTCTAGCTATGTGACTTGGGCAAGTTACTTAACCTCTCTGTGATCTTCTTAAGCCCAGTGACTTTTCCTGCTATCAAAGAACAGAAGAAGAAAAATGAAAGGCAATTTGGAAGTCTGTTCCTATAATTTGTATCTAGAATGTCTTTCAAAGGCCTATGTGTTTGGTCCTCAGCTTACTGCTATTAGGAGGTGGTGGAACCTTTAAGAAGTGGGGCCTAAGGGGAGATCTGAAGTCACTGGGGGTGCCCTCAGAGGGGATTATGGGAATCCAGCCTTCGTCTCCCTTCCCAGCCACCATGCTGTGAGCAGCTTATTCCACCACATGCTCCAGGCCATGATATGCTGCCTTGCCACAGGCCCAAAAGCAATGGGTCCACCTGTCCATGGATTGAAACCTCCAAAACTATGAGCCAAAATAAACCTTTCCTCTTTATAAATTGATTATCTTGAAGGTTTTGTTACAGTTACAGGAAGCCAGCATAGCTATCTTCCCCACTTACTTTCTAGGTAGAAAAAACTCTCTCACATAGCCATTGAGAGGGGAGGAGGGAAACAGGTAAGAAGCCTTTCCTCTACAGGAGCAGGAAGAAGGACCATTTGTCCCAAAGTCTCCTCTCTCCCCACAGTGGGGACCTGAGGAGGCATGAGACACACTCTTTAAAAAAAGGGATCTAGGGGCTGGGGTTATGGCGCAGTGGTAGCGTGCTCGCCTAGCATGCCAGAGGCACTGGGTTCGATTCTCAGCACCACATAAAAATAAAATAAAGATATTCTGTCCACCTACAACTAAAAAATAAATATTAAAAAAAAAAAAGGGATCTAATGCAATGGATTTGGAATAGATGGATGCAGGTTCAATTCTATATCTACCAAGTATAGTTGACCCTGGGCAACTTACTTAACCTAAATCTCTATTAACTTACAAATATTAAAGCATGATAACTATTTAATTAAAAAGTTTATTGAGTATCTACTATGTACCAGGTAGTAGTGGAAATCACAAAAATCACCAAGTGAGATTTCTGGCACAGAAAGAATAGAGTATTTATATATACATATGTGCATGTATATATATATATATAATTCTGATTTCAAAATGTGTTTGCTATTGTTATGGTTTGGATGGGAGATGTCCCCCAAAAGCTCATGTGTGAGATAATGCAAGACAGTTTAGAGGAGAAATGATTGGGTTATGAGAGCCTTAACCCAATCAGATTAGCTGAATGATTGCTGAAAGTGGGCAGGATATGGCTGGAGCAGCAGGAGGAGGTGGGTCCCTGGGAACATGGCTTTGGGGTATAATGTATCTGGCAAGTGGAATCTCTCTGTGCTTTCTGATCATCATGTGAACCACTTCCCTCCACCATACTCTCTGCCATGATGTTCGGCCTCACCTGGAGCCCCAAGAAGTGGAGCCAGCTGTTTATGGACTGAAATCTCAAACTGTGAGCTCCAAAATAAAATTTTTCCTCCTCTATAATTGTACTTCTCAGGTCTTTTAGCCATAGCAGTGAAAAATCTGACTAAAACAGCTATAAACTTACAGAATATACAGTACAGTGGACATGCTTATCTGCTAAGCATTCTATTCTTTGGGGAGAAAAAGGTTCTGATCCTATAAAAGCCCTCCTTGGCCCACATTCACCCCCACAGGCATGTGACCTAAGTGTGCCCATTCAGAATATCCTGTTCTTCTGGCCACATGCCCAGGAACGGCCCTGTGAACCAGCTGGGGCAATCCACTCTTCCTTGGACTTTCTCTGGAATCCCAGGCTCTAAAGACTATCTGAGCACCACAGAAGAACTTCCTGCTACCACGTGGGCAGAGCCAGTGTGAAACTGAAGCCAGAGACAGAGTGAGTTGAAGACCTGGTGACATTCTTGGAGTCCGCAGAGCCAGTTCTACCTGAAGCCACATTAACTCTTGGACTTGCAGGTTAGAAAAGGCAACAAATGCCTTTCCTTAAATTGGAGAAAGTTACATTTCTATCACTTGCAACTAACAGGGTTTGAATAAGATAAACAGAAAATCATTGTAAATAAAAGGAAAATCACCCATAACCCCACAGCCCACAGAAACTACCATTAACCTTGGAGTATGTGGTCCTCCCAGGCATTGCTGGGGTCTTTTTGGGGGGGGGGGGCGGTTACTAGGTTTTGTTTTTTTTTAAACAGAATTTTTTTTTTTTTTCCTGATTTACTGAAAAATTTTATTATAAATGGATGCTTTATTTTTTTTTTTTTGCTTTTGATTTTTTTTTTTAAATTTTAATTTTTATTTATTTTACTCAAAAGTTGCATTTAAATACATGTTATCAAACATAACAGAAAAAAAACAAATTTTCAGAAGCTGTACACACTATTCACTGAAAACATTTGTTGAGGCAAATAGAAAAAAAAAATTATTACAATCATAATTTTTCTAACTTTGCACAAAATTATAAGCAGATTACATTCTTCATATTAAACATCTTTATATGCACTTT